>PVJA010037157.1:0-20596 GCA_004027025.1 Myocastor coypus
TAGTTTTATTCAAACTGAGGTAGTTTATATATTTTTCCAAGAGTTACATAGATATGAAGTGAGATAATTAAAATAAAAAATTTTAGAAGAATCTAGAAATACATAGACACATGATCTAATCTACCTTTTAGCTGGGAACTAGCACCAAAAAATAATTATTTGTATGCAAGGATTTATATATGGAAGTGTCTATAATAAACATTCTTTCCATTTGCCGTATTTGCTAGTGTGTGGATAATCTTAAAATTGGTTAGACTCTAGATTCTGCTCTTTATGTAATCATTTTAAAGTATTATTTTTTTACAGCTAGTCTGTTAAGATAAAAATCAGTATAAATCTTTTTACCCCTTTTCCCTGGTTTATTATAATTACACAAATATTAATGCAGAATTCATAATTGTTAGAATAAAACTTTCTATGAGCTTAAAATGCAGGTCATGGACTTATATGTCATATTTCATTGTTTGATCCACTATATTAGTTTTTCTGTTTCCCTTTATTTATTTATTTATTTATTTATTTATTATTTTTTTTGGTCTTTTTTGAGACAGGGTCTCGCTATGCAGTTGAGGCTGGCCTTGGGCTCACTTTTGTAGCCTAGGCTGGTCTCGAAGTTGCACCAATCCTCCTGCCTCAGCCTCCTGAGTGCTGGGATTACAGGCGTGAGCCACCACGCCCGGCTCTGTTTCCCTTTAAACATAAGAAAAATTAACAATAATTCAAGTATCTCACATCATCTTCCAAAGAAGAAATAGATCTTTACTTCATTTGGTAGATTTCAAAAGAAACATGAAAGCTATTAAAAAAAAAAATTTAATAATGAACAAAATCCATAATTCTGCAAATTGTAGCCTTAAAAATCACTTCTTCAGGGCCTGGCGGAATGGCTCAGGGGTCTAAAGCGCCTGCTTGCGAAAGCTTGGGTGGCTTCAGGGACTGAGGTTCGATCCCCGGCACCACATGCTGCGCCAGCCCTGCCTTCGGGGCGGGCTGAGCCGGCCATAAAAAAATAAATAAATAAATAAAATAAAAATCACTTCTTCAAACATGTCTTTCCTGGGGCCAGTGAGATAGCCAGCAGACTATAGTGCCTGTTTAGGCATTTAGGTAAGTACAGGGACCACAGTTCAATGCCCAGCACCATATGCTATGTTAACTCCAGCCCTCCCCGCCACCCCAGGCTGTATGAGTGGGCCACAGAATCTGGGGACATAGTGCTGCACCCCTGTAATGCCAGTGCTGGGGAGGCTGAAAACAGGTGTAACACTATGAGTCTTAGCTGTACCGTGAGACCCTGGAACAACTAATCATATTAAAAACAAACAAAAACACAAATATGTCTTTCCTAACTTTACTGTTATGACTCTGATAAAATTAAAGAAAAGTTATACTTTCCCATACTGTTTACTAAGTATTAATTTACATATAAAAATAAAAATCTAAAAGCTGCATGTAATATGCATTATGTTTGATATTCATTTTAACTCAATTTATTCATGGCTAGATTTTCTATTTTATAAATACTAGAAATACAAAGTATGCTTATAGATTTCTTCTCAAAAATATTGTTTCACTACAATAGGATGAGTCAAGTTTTATGCATAAAAAGACTTCTCCACGTTCCACAATCCTTTCCTCCATAAGTAGCTCCTGTCCTCTCTTTTCATTCCCATCCTATGTTTTTCACATGCACTCAAGTTCATTGTTGTTAATAATATCCCACCCCCTTCCTAATCCTAGATTATGGCATCTAGAGTTGAATTATCTACTTGCTTTCTTTCTTATGGTTTGAAATTTAGTTTTTTGAATTCCATTAAACATGAGCCATAGACACCTTCATTTTGTCAAGTCCTGTGTGGACAATGGCCTACACACATTTGTCTTCCTCTGACACCTGACTCGAATTCACTATAGAATTGTAAGAAATGCAAGTTGTACAAAACAGTTCAAAAGGGTCCTGGTCACACATGGGGGTACAAAAGTAACACATTTCTAAATGAGATATGTATATTCCCTATAGATGCTCCCATCATACTTACCTATTGTAAACTTTAGTTACTAAATTGTTGATGTGTTTGTCAATTTTGTATTTTCTATAATCTTCCAAGCCATCTTTAATAGCAATAATTGTAAGGACCACTACCAGAGGCAACATAGTAATTTCCTTTTGGAAGGCTTCTACCAATGGCACCCAATTCAAGACCACTAGGAAGAGGAAATATAAATTGGCAGCCCTGAAACACACAGAGACAAATGTCAGTAAACTAATTCAAGATAACAAGTAAAAAAGGCAAATGACTATTTTGTGCTTTTTTATGAATTTGTATAAGTCAAGCTTGCACATTACGAAATAGAGTAACAGTACAATCTAACAAACCTGAATGAACTATTTATTATCCTTCTAAACATTGGCTAGCATCCTTTAGTAAATAAGAAATACATGATAGGGCTGATTTGAGTGCATAGTATTGAGTTATGTAACAACAAAAGACCAAAAAAAGTTCTTTTTAAAAGTTAAAAAAAAATCAGAGCAAATTCATGGTTCATATGTTTTATCCTTCTATCATTTTATAAAACCAATTATTAACATTAGATTCAGACAAGACCCAAAATAAGTGGTAAAGATTGAGTGCTTTTATTTTCTTTGATGCTAACTCTTCTATTTTTAAAAAATTACTCAGCATAAGATTATTTAGAAATCTCAGTGTCCTTTATTTTATATGAATATTCAAATATTCATTGGAACCTTACTTTTATTCTTTGGAATATTACTTTTAGTCATAAGGTATGTTCAAAATGACTTTTTCCTTAAGGGAAAATAATATTTCAATCCTGCCCAGACTCCTGAATTTTTATCACATAACTGAGCACTGATCATCAGGCTTCTCAGCTCTCAAAAGAATGATTTACCCACACTTCTCCTTTATCTCAAATTCTTTTTACTCTGATTATTTTTTTTCCTTAACATTTTTTGCTACTTCTGTGGCTTGGATTATTTTCAAATGAATCAGATTCAAAACTATACCCTGTGAGACTTTTCAGGGTGTGATTTTTTTTTTTTTTTTTTTTAATCAAATGTAGTTGTTACAGTTTGTAACTAAATTCCCCAGAAAGCCTCATGAGGTGACAGGTAAGGCTCTGGAACAAAAGTGTGTGATAATAAATTAGTCCAGTGATTGGTTTGGCATAGTTTTGGGTGTGGCTAATGGGAATGCCCAACCTCTCTGGGCGCGACTACCTCTACCCTAAGGGTATGAAGATTGGATACAATATAAGGGACAGAAAAGGGCTGCTGTCCTCGCTTGCTGCTTCTGCGGCCTGCTGGCTTCTGCCTGCTGTGAACTGTTTCTTCATGATGCTCTTTGGCCAAGCCAGCCTGCCTTGGAGCCAGCTGAATATACCCTGAACCCTCTATAAACTGTGAGCTGAAACAAACCTATCCTTCTTTAACTTGGGATATTGGTATTTTGTCTCAGCAACATGAAAAACTAAAACTGCATGGATTGCAAAATCGATACATTTGAAACATAATTGCCTATAGCACATAAATCCATTAATCCAACAAGTTCAGATCTGTATTTTAACATAATTATTATTCAGTAAAAGGAACTAGCACATGTACTGAAGGTATTCTGAGATGTGTAGCAAAACAATGTATGCTGAGAATCTCTCTAGTCACACAAGCACCTCAAATAATAGTGTAAAAACTAGCCAAGCTTCTCTTCATTGCTGTATTTCCTTCTTCTGCCAGTCACCCTGGCCATCACAGCTGAAGATGCTTAGGACATCTTTTTCCTGCTTTTACTTAACTCCCCACTTCTAATCCGCAGTGTCCATAATGGGTCATCCTTATTATTCTCATATTGTTCTAAACTTAACAGTGACAATTCAGGATTGTAAGCTCACTACTTATAAGGTAATTTTTTTATTTTTTGTGAGAGGGGGTATCTTTATTTTGCCCATAAGCCTTTCCATCTGCCCTCCACCTGCGTTTCACATGATATTCCAATATTCAAAGCTATGCCTGCATTTTGGGATACTGATTATTTTTTGTTTGTTTGTTTATTTGTTTTAGCAGAATAGATTTATTAAGAGAAAGAAAGCTTCTGTCTGGGAAGAGGGACAGAAGGGGACCCAAGTAGGTTGCCCCGGGATACTGATTCTTTATCCTGACTTAGAGATACACCTCATAGCCTCAGCCAGTTTTTCCAATATTTTCCCTATTGCTCCCTGTCATATGTCCTGTATGTTTTTAGAAAGGGTCACTTCCAATGCTTCAAACAAGCCTTTTGTGCTTTGACTCTACTCCTTCCCCACTCTGAAATAAGTATTGCTCACACTTCTGCCTAGACTACCTCACAAGCCCTCCACAATTAAGTCAAAGGTCACATCCCCTTCTACTACCCCAGGAAGTGTCATGATTTCTCTGAGCTTCTGCTCTTGTTAGCACGTTACAGCACTAACCACATTCACTATGTCCCTTCATCATTTGAATACACATTTGACTTCCATGACTAAATTGTGGACTCCCTAAAGAAAAGAATAACAATTATACTTGCATACCAAAATCTAAGGCCCTTGTAATGTTGCATTAAACCATAGTCAGAGTTTCCTAATCTATTATGATATAAAATATCTTCTCCAGTAAAGAGAAAACATCTTAACAAATGTGAAGTGCTATGTGAATATGAGGGCTCATCAATCTACAGCAGAATTGGACCCTAATTGGCACTGATGATGTCATTAGCCTTACACAAAAGTACAGATGTTAAGAAATTCAAAAGAATTATGTACTCATTACAGTGATAAAAAACATTCTAAGATTTTGTTTAACAGAAAAGGTACCTATGAAACTGTTCAAACAAATTTCTTGGCACAAAATTCAGAAGTGTGTATTTTGTTGTTCGTATTCGGTTATTCACGTAGGTTCTGGAAAACTTGTCATACTCGTCCTTGAAGGACTGAAGGTGAGGAATAACAACACGGTGCTTTCCTGCCAGCTTAGGCCTCTGGGAAGACTTCCCACCACAGGCAAGCAGTGAGGAGTAGTTGTACAGCCTCTCATCGTCCACCCTGCTTCTACCGCCCATCAGCTGTTGCCAGTGGTATCTGGCCCACTGAAGAGGCTCAGCCATGTCCAGGATTCAGTGAGATCCAGGCTGTGCAGGAGACCTGGAAGAAATCAAACAAAATACCAATTCCTATAAGCTTCTGCAAGGTTTCAAAGGAAAACAAAATTTTAATAATAATTTCATTCTAGCCTGAGTACACATATAACCCAAGATTCAAAAGGTAAGTGGAAAAGGAAAAGGTCTTCGAAACTCTATTTTAATCAAATCTTCATTACTGAAAGCAGGCACCTTCTGTCTAATCATGTCATCATCAACACCACAAATGACAGTGCACTGAAGGCCTTGCATCACTTTACCTACGAGCCCATCCTGGCCTTAATAGGTCACAAGTCTTTGAACTTCTCTGCTCATCTGTTTTCTTGTCTTTAGCAAAAATTCTACACAGGAAGTTGTCATGAAGATCAAACGCACACCATGTGAAGCACTCAGCTTAATGTCTGAAAAGTGCCCAGAGAAACCCATTCTAAGGAGATCACAACTACAGTCAAGTATTTTACATCTTTTTGTGCATCAGGTGGTAGATTCTTTCTCTCCCTGTTGAATAGTATTTCTTTGCCACATTTCTGGCTTTGGCTTTGAAACACAGCACAAACAAAGGCTTCCAATTGCTTCTTTGGGGAGCTTGCCTCCTCTCTTACTGCTCTAAAAAGCCCTTTGGCCACTACCACGAGCTGTGACCCTCCCTCAACCCAGCTGAGCTCAACCCAAAGCTGCCCACCCATATGTGGGTCAGTAACTGTTATATCAGCTAGTTTGGGGATGATTTATTAGAAAAAACTGTTTAACTTACTCATTTTCAAATTCTCCTTATTTTTGAAGTCTTACCAAAAATATAATCACTTTCATTGGAAAAGAAAAAGAGAGGAGGAAAAAGCTAACATTTGTACATGCATACTTATTCTAAGAATTGTGCACATATTTTTACATATATTATCTTGCTTAACATATATATCAGTCTTCTGACATGAGAGCCAGTGAGATAGCTCGGAGGACTAAGCACCTGCTTAGGCAAGTGAAGGGACTGAGGTTCAATCCCCAGTCCTGCATGATATGCCGGCCCTGACTCCGCCAAGTCCGGGCATGGTGGAACACGCCTAAACCCCCAGGATTTTTAAAATACATTTAAAAAATGTATTTTAGAAAAGGTACCTATTAAACTGTTCAAGTCATACCTTGGCACAAAATTCAGAAGCATGAATTGTGGCTAAGGCTAACACATATGGCTAAGACTGATTCAAATCATATCTTCCAATATGAGAGTTTTAGCTGTAAATATGTTTTATTTCTCTGTGTATCCAGAGGCCTGGACCTTAGCAGATCCCCTGAACATCTGTCAGCTGTGATCACAGCCTGTCACCAAGTGGGTGGGGATCAAGGTCTGGGACTGGATTTCTGTCCTTGGTTTACTAGTATCATTGCTTCATTCTACTTATCTCAGGCTAACATTTACTCTGGAAATGTTTGTCTGATAAATCTGTGGATGTGCCTTACTCATTAACAAAAGTCTCTCCATAAATCTGATTCAGGTGTCCACAGACCACTGGTTTTCAACCTGTGGGTGGCAACCCCGGTGCGGGTTGAACAACCAAAACACAGTGGTCACCTAAAGCCGTTCTGAATCATAACTGTAGCAAAATTAGTTTTGAAGTAGCCACCAAATTTTTTTTTTTTTGATTTGGGGTCACTGCAACATGACAAACTGTATGGGGGGATTACAGCATTAGAAAGGTTGAAAACCACTGCCATAGACTGTCCTGACAACCTCAGGTTATGTGTTACACTAGATTAGGAAAACAGCAATGATAAAGACTTAGATTCCATTCTCTTAGAGTTTAGTATCAAATGAGGCAACAGACATGTAAATATTGCAATGCAGCCCTAGATACAAACTGGTCTATAGGCATTTCAGTAGTTTGGGCAATTTATTTAAGCTTGTTTTTTTTTTTTTTTTTTTTTTTTAATGTAAACATTCTAAGCTTATAATATGAATACTGAGCCATTTCTCGACATGTGATATTCATCCCATAAGGACATTAAAATTATATCCAGCTTTCATGGATCCAAAATGTTAAGCCTTATCTACTAGCACTGATAACTGTGGTCCAAGTATCTGGGATTCTGGGACCCTCATAGCATGTGATACAGGGATTAAACTAGGGACCTTGTGCTCTCCAGGTAGGTGCTTATGCCACCAAGCTATCTCCACCCATTTTAACATTTGAACACTTTGCTCATCACTTTGAAATACTTTTAAATGAATGACATCTAATAAATGTACATTTGTAGTGTACAATGTGATGTTTCCCCATACTGTGTAATAATCACATATCATATCATGTTAATATCAGTGTATCCATCAGCTTACCATTTCTTGGTGGTGAGAACATTATAAATTCTATCTTCTAACTACCCTGAAATGTTCAATACAATACTAAGCATAAGCACTCCACCAGGAAGCAAAACATTAGAAGTTCTTTTTCTTCTCTAAATGTAACTATGCACCTACTGTTCTTTTTCCTAACTATAACTATGCAATCATTTTGTTTTTCTCGTGTGCATAATTTCTATGACTGTTCTGCTTTGTATATGTCTGCAAAAATAGAAAAATATATTTCTATATTTTTGAAAATTGAATTCATTATATTTAATTTGCCTAGGAAAATAAACTCCTTCCTATATTAAATGTAAACATTTTATGTGTTGCACTGACAACAAGAAACACTGTATGAGGAGCAGAAGTGCTAAGTGCTCCTGACACAAATTGTGCAAAGAAGGATCAGGCAGCTTATAACATAATGCGTGGTCATGTTATGATCCTCATCACTCCTGCCTCAGAAAAAGCACTTATTTAAGCTCATTTGACTCTCTCCCTGCCCTCTGCTCTCTATCCTTCTCAGCCTCAGGTCACCACCCGTCAACTCTCTACTTCTAGGAGACCAGCTTTCTATGTTTCACATGTGCATGGATCATACTCGCCACTTTTTCACAAACCAATTTCATTCTTCTTCATAGACTCAGGCTCACATGAATAATGAACCTTTGAGCCTCAGGCTGCTAAAGGCTGCCACTTAGAGCCAGGAGGCGTGCTGCAGATAACAGTGTTGACTGATGCCTCACTCTGTTCTTGAGTAGCTTCTCAAGCCAAAGGTGAGTCAAGCTGGGGCCACCGTACAATGGGGGAGGTACAAACTTTAAAAATATCACTTCAATTTACATAAGTTGTCCAAATAAATGCTCAGCAGCATGTACCTGCTGGTTTTGGAAAAGTAAGCAGGATTAGCTAGGATACATATATAAAAAAAAAAAAGCAATCACAAGAGATAAGGACGACATAAAATGACTCCTAACGTCCAATGTCATCCTCAACCATTCTCTCCAAGACTCACTCTAACTATGTTTTTGAACACAATGGATTCTGCTTGTGGTTTTGCAGACTTTCCTGATAAGCATCCCTTGATAGCCAAGGTTCCCAGGCCTCTTCCCTAGAGATTCTGATTCAGAGGAACTAGCGAGGAGCCATGTAAATAACAGCCATGTGGGCTAATTAGTACCCCCAGTGACTTGTCAGGGTGGTTCCAAAGCACAGCCAAATGCTACACTTTGTAAATGCTGCCTCTTTCCAGAGGGCTGGTCAAGCTCACCACCCACTCACCACACAGCCTTTCTTCCTCCCCTGTACATTTTAGCTTGAACTGGGAAAGTGGGAGATTGGCAAGGCCCCACACAGAGGACACAGGGCATCGTCTGCTCTGCACCCATCACACACTCCGGCGGCCCAGTCACTGCACTCTGCATGATGTGTTGTAGACGGCTTTGCTCTTCCAAGTTAGGAAGCATGCAACTTCTCATAAAAAGTGTTTGTTGATCACTGAAATCTATATAAAAGAGGTAGCGTGTAAAAAGAAAACAAAACTTTTCCTTTGTAAGCAATGCAAGGAATAGAGGATGTAAATTTGAGAAAACAGAATCATTTTTGTCTGCGAATTCAGTGTTCTGCCTCTATTATGGAAAAAAAACCCTGCTCATCCAGGCCTGAAAACCCTTTTCAGAAGAGCACTGGTTTGTCTGCCAGTAGATCTGTCAGATAAGTAAACACATTTCAGTGGTCAAGAGTGCAGATGCTGGAGCCAGGTGCAAATGTCAACCCTAGGCTCCTCCACCTACCAACAAAGCCTACTCCAAGTGCTGATGTGAGGATCAACTGAAGTAGTACATTTAAATCTCTTAGAAAAATATATGATGCATAGTGAGTGCTAAGCACAGGGACTGCTGAAATCACCTGGAGACCGTTCTCTCAATGGTGGCACTTGCTTGTATTAACCAAGAACCTGTGGACAGTAGATACTAACAACCAACTCATCTGTGTCTCAAATCTACCTCATGCTTGCACAGCTAGTCATTCATCCTTCGGTGATTTTTTTTCCTAATTAACTAGCAGGATTTTAGGCACCCAACTCTGTGGGGACAATAACACACTGCCTTCCTCTCTTCCCTATTCCCAGAGCCAGTCCAGCAACACTGGACTCAAATGCTCTGAATAATTTACTGTTTAGTACTTTTAAATTCTTTTCAGGAACAACAGTAATAATTCTAAGATTTAACCAAATCCCCTGAAAGCTAAATTAATCACAGTTTTCTGCCAATAAAGCAACAAGAGTCATGCTGTTTAAAACACCTGATTCTCAACAATGCTGCCTTGTAATTTAACGAAAGATTTCAAAATCACCCAAAGTCACAAGTCCTTAATGTGCAATCTTGATCACTTGGCACAAAACAGCAGCTCTGTAGATGTACACCCTCTACAGTCCCAGTGAGCTGCTACGCTCAGGAGTAGTGGGGTATTTCATCAAAAACAGAAACTAACTGCTATGATTTTGTGGAAGCCTACATGTTCCTGAGCTGAGCCAGGCAGCACAAAGTGCAATGTACAGGTCTGAATGCTATCTAATGGACACCTTTCATCTTGAATTTATATGTTTAGTGGTATGATCACAAGTCCTTGAGATCAAGATTCTTAATAAATTTTAACAGTAAGAGAGACATTGACCTGGCATTATTTTTAAAAACAGATGTTTGTACACAGTCAAAATAAAACACATGGAGGCCAGGGAGATAGCTCTGTGGCACAAGTATACCTGCTTGGCAAGTCAAGGTTGTGAGTTCAAATCTAGGTTCCACAAAACAAAACAAAACAAAACAAAACAAAACAAAACAAAAATACAATCATAAAACACACTTACCCAACAAGACAATGATACAGTGGAGGGAAATGTCTCATAACAAATAATCACTTAGCATGAACATTTAAACATATAGATGTACTACAACATATATGTGCAAACTTGTTTACAACTGTTACAATAAATGATAACCCAGTTTCACTGCAGATTACTGACACAGAAGTTCAATATAATTCAGCAAATTGCTTACAAGCCAAAAGAATGGATGTTGGGGCAGGAGCGCCTTACTCCTCCAGCTGCCAGGAATTGCATTCTGCCAGCATGAGACTGGTAGCAGCCTGCTGCCCAGAGCCTGCAGGTGAGGACTCAGGTGGGCAACTCCTTCACTTCCCCTCTGAGCACCTGAGTGAAGAAACTTGTGACATTGGGAAGCTGGATTAATGTACGTGGGATTATGACCAATCAGTGCTTGTTTTCTCAAGTCACAAGATTTATGGTAATTTGTTTATAGCAATAGAAAGCGGATATTAAACTCATGATGTAGCCTAGGCTGGTCTTGAACTCCACCTGCCTCAGCAGCCCAAATGCTAGGATTACAGGTGTGCACTGCCATGCCTAGCACTGAATTTTTATAATACAATAAATAATAAACTACAGAAAAATTAAAATGTAAATATATAAATGGTAATAAAATTGCTAGATTAAGATTAAATATATTTTTCTTATTTTTAGCTGGGAAAAATTTTTCCTAGATGTTAAAAAGGACAAGTAATTTATTTATCATGTATCTATCTTTTCATCATGGCAAAGATTACAGGGTCTACAGGTTCTCACTATGCAGATCAGACTCCTAGTGAGCCTCCTGTTTTCAGCCTCCTAAGAGCCACACCCAGTCTCAATCGCCTTCTTATTTTGTCCTGGAGGCAGGGCCATCATGACATGCTGGGTAATGTTATAAATAAAATCAAGAGAACATCATAGCACATAACGAATAGCAAAGTTTCAGTGTCACTAACACACAAGATGTTCAAAACTATCAAAGAAATTAAGATTCCAATATACTTGGGCAAAAATATGAATGAGCAGTTTTCAAAGGAGGAAATTCAAAGGACATATAAATATGGAGGTCCTTGACCTCATTGGCGACAGGACGGTTGCAAATTAAAGCTGTCATGAGGAGCTGCTTTTATGCATCTTACCAATAAAAGTGAAAAACAACAACTGCTACTTCTGGAAAAGATGCAGAGAAATAATACCCTCTCACAATGGAATGTGAATTTCTATGTTTTCTCAAAGAAATTTGACCACCTCTAATTCAATTTTCAAAACATGTAAGTATGTATTCACCTAGTTTTACTCTGGGGTATATTTCCTCTAAGATGGGCATAGTTACAAAAATGTATATTGCAGCTTTTCTAGTTTATACTCTGCTCTGGTTTGTATCTAATTGTTCTCAGGAAGCCTCACATAAATCACGGGGTTGTCAAGCACATGACTTGAGGGGAGGGACCAGAAGATCAGGGCGGGGCTTGAGGGGAAGGGCCAGATAGGCATGAATCCATTAAACTGACAGCATCTGCCTCTCCCCACTCCAGGCCTGCTGGCCTTCCTTGGAGGTATGGCACAGATCATCCTGGACACAGCAGCGCAGTGCCTCGAGGTCTTGCTATATAATTCAGGCTGCTTTAAACTATGAAACCTTCAGTAACTGTGAGCTAAATAAATCTTTCCTTCCCTAAATTTGTTTGTTGAGTATTTGTCCCAGCAGAGAAGAGTAACTAAGATAGACAAAGAAGTGGGTCAAGGACCTGGGTTTGTTCCCTGGTACCACATGCTGTGCTGGCCCTGGAAGCATGAGCACGCCATGTCAGCCACTAAACCTGGGGGTGTGTGGGCACATGCCTGTTTTTCCCAGGGCTAGGGATGTTGAGACGGAAGGATCACCATAGGTCCAAGCTACATAGTGAGACCCTGTACCAAATAAATAAATACAAGATTTAAATAATTAAAATAGTGTATCTCAGGACTGAGAAGATAGCTTTGTAGAATAAGTGCCTGCCTGACAAGCAAAAGGGTCTGATTTCTATCTCCAATACCACAATATATATATATAGATAGATAGATAGATAGATATAGATATAGATATAGATATAGATATAGATATATAAATTTTTTAAAAAGTATGTCTTCACTTATTGGTTTGGACTGATAACTATTACTAATTAACTGATAGCTATTGCAAATTATAGTAAAACAAAACAAAATGCAAACAGCATGTGACAGAGAATTTCAAATAGAGCAACCTAGCTTTTCTACAGAGGCATCAGGAAAGGCCAAAATGACTGATTCTGATTCAGAGCTTGGGCACAGTCGTACTTGCACCTTGGTTTGCCGCATAACTAGCTAACACAATATGCAAAGACAGACAGCAGGCCAGTGATACGCGTTGGTGGGAGCAGCTCCCACTGTCCCTCTAGCTCCTGGTGGAGATGAAACCACTTGCTCGTTTTATCGGCTCTCAAGAATTAGGGTCCTGTCAGGGCAGAAGAGCCTGCAACAGGGGTCCACAGCCTTTCCAACTTATTGGGATCAATAAGGAGCCACACCAATGTGCAAGAGCCTTCTGCGTCTCACTGCTTCCATTTCTTAACTCATTTCCTATTTCCTACTGCACTATTGGGTCTACGGCTGGCCCCACCCTGGCCACTGCACTTAGTACCATGACCTATTGCATATATACGTATTTCCTTACATATGTAAAAGCAAGGTGAATGGTGTTATTTGTAAGACGACAGCTACAGGATAATTTAGACAAGCTATTAGTCTATTTACTACTCTAGGATCAAGGTGAAAATGGAATAACTGTCCACTGTTAACTTTCCTTTTCTCTATAACAATGAACATGCATTAATTTTTAAATTTTCAAAGTTAAAGTCTCTAAAGGAGGAAGTTACAACTAAAAAGCTATGAAACAGTATAAAGCTGTCCTAACAGAGTTCTGCAAGATGTTGGGCATTACTTTTTCCATCCAGTTCCCTATTTACTCCTAGAAGCTGATACCATCATAATGTAAATTTTAAAGTGTACAAGTTAGCAGCTTTAGGTATGAAATGAATTAAGAGCAGAAGTAAAGACTATAAACCACGTATATCTTAACAAATACTAATATTCCTATAATGATGATTATTTACAAAACACTGTTTAGATGTCAATTAATTTCATCTTCACAATGTGGGACAACTTTTTAGTCTTTATTCTCTTCGCAGAGAGGCTCTCATTACGTAGTTCAAGGCTGGCCTTGAGCTCCTGGTGATCCTCCTGCCTCAGCCTCTCGAGTGCTGGGTTTACACGCATGCACTATGACACCTGGCCTCATTTTAATTTTCCAAAGGAAGAAACAAAAGATCCAAGAAAATTTTATAACTCTCTTAAGGCATACATAGTTTGACATTAAAGTAGCTCCTTTCTGACTCTACAAGGAAGAAACAAAAGATCCAAGAAAATTTTATAACTCTCTTAAGGCATACGTAGTTTGACATTAAAGTGGCTCCTTTCTGACTCTACAAGGCTACTTAAACATGAATTTATCCTATTTATGTTCCAGTAGTATCAGTCATTCTGGATTGCAATCAATCATAGTATTTTTTCCTAGAAGCTATTGAGAACAAAATTATCCAATAATAGTATATACCTAAATTATAATACAACATACTTTATTCCTTTTTATACACAAATCACGTAAAACCAGCCTCAGTTCTCAAAAATTCTTAATTAATGCTTAACAAGAAGCTTGAGCCAGGGTGTATTACTAAATATACATATAGGATAATGAATTCCCCTGGGAAGAGTTAGCACTCACAAGTTTCTGAGACCATGATCACTCCACAAACAACATATATGAGCTCACTTGTAAGATACAAAAACATACTTCTATATGGTCACTTCAAGCTGTTCTATGCTTGGGTCTTGCAATCTAAGCAAGCATCAAAATCTCCCAAATCTCACTTCTTCAGCTCTTGGACCAGCAGGTCTAGGATAGGACTCCAGAGTCCAGCATGTCTAACAAGTTTGCAAGTAGAGCAAATTCTGTGGTCTTGGGTTCACACTTTGAGAGCCACTACCCAATCTTAATAACATTATTCCCAAATGTAAAGTGGAAATTAAGAGTGACATTAGCTCTCATTCATAAGGAAAACCATCTCTTTTGACAATGTAACCATGCCTAGTCCCAGTGGCGTGACAACTGACACATGTAGACCCTTGAGTACAAGGCTAGCATGAAGTAAATGAGTGAGGGTCCAGCGTGTCTTAGGAATTAACAAAGTGATGATGAGATCTCACTGAATGAGCCTTTCTACAGGCTTAGTACAGTTACGATGCATTTCAACAAATAGTACCAAAAGTGGATCAGGTAAGACCTGTGGATCCTGGCCCTGACAGAATTATACCTTTTTTCACCATTAGGTGTAAAACCACTAATGAAATATCAAAGTTTTTACCTGCTTCAAATCTTGAGAGCTAAGAAAGTTTTTTTTTTTTTTTTTATAATTTTTTAATTTTATTTATTTATTTTTTTCTTGTTTCAGAACTTTTGTTTGTTTATTTATTTTTATGGCCGGCTCATCCCTCGCCAAGAGCAGGGCTGGTGCAGCATGTGGTGCCGGGGATCGAACCGTGGTCCCTGAAGCTGCCCAAGCTTTCCCAAGTAGGCGCTTTAGACCACTGAGCGATCCTGCTGGGCCCTAAGAAAGTTATTAAGAAGTAAAGAGAAATTGATAGCTGCAGGTTTCTCAAATAGGACAGGAATTTCTTTATGGTAGATTTATGATAGGAAAGCCTCTCTGGCCTGGACATCAGAGATAGCCCTGCCAAAGCCCCATGAGGCCTGGCAAAACTTGGACTTGCTCCATTCTCTGTCACTTCTGGCCCACCTGTTCCACATTCTCTATCCTACTTTTACTGCCTTGGGAGACTGGTTCCTTTCCTTACAAGCCATGAAAACAGCAGTACAATTATTTCATGTTGTTGCTGGTTTCTTTGCTGTATCAGGTGCCAATGTAGCAAATTTGCAAGAGTATCTTAATGATTATCCTGCTATCTACCAAGAAGGATTTCTTCCTTCACCTCCTACAATCCCTGGGAAAGAGCACAATGTAAACAGTCTACGTGCATGTATCTAACACAAGCTCTTGAGACATAACTAAGAAAGATCAACAAAGATCAGACTATTTACTAAGAGAACTAGATTTTGAGTACAGAAGTTACATAATCCTCAGCATTCTGTATTGGGTGAGATGAATCAATTTGCTAAATAAAATCATAGGGGAATTTTGAGTCTATTTAATATTTTCTGTTAATTGAACTTAGACTATATTTTCTAGGAATTCATATTCTGTATTCAGATACACCAAAGTCAAGCAAGGAAATACATCACCCAAAACACTGAATTAAAGCAATTATGTTTGATAATCGATGATATCATGCAGAAAATGTTATATATTGTTATAAAAAGCCAAATTATACTTTATCACTCTTTCTACCCCAGCCAAGGACATGTTTGTGATAGTTTTGACATCTTGAAGGACCACAAAGAAATCCAACTGGGTTTGAGCACACCATCTCTAGGTGTTGGTAGAGAAGAGACTTCAGCCAAGCCCACTTCATTCCCACTTCATTAGCACACATGATCGAAAAGCTGTGTGCTGGATGCCGTGGCTGATGCCAAGGAGAGAGACACAGAGGCAGCCTCTGAGACAGAGAGAGGGGCCACTGCACAACCATGAGTCCCGGATCACATGCCATCTCTGATAAAGGGACAAGTCAGGATTTTCACATACAACATGAGACATGGTAAAGGAATAAAACATAACTGTGATATATTTTATACTAGGAAATATTATCTATTTTTACTGTTTCTAAATATATATTAGTTTCTTCCATTCTTCCGTGTTAGAATAAAGCCTTTATATATAAAAATATATTTACAAGCTCAGTGAATTAAAGCACCTGCAAGCAGGTGCAGAGGTTGGGGTTTGATACCCACGCCTGCCATGCTAGCTCTGCCCCTGGAGCACGCTGAGATTGCAACTGAGAAGGGGCATGGCGGTGTGTGCCTATAATCCCAGCCCTTGGCAAGCTGTAAATAAGCTGATCCCTATGCTTCCATTCTAGGAATGAGACCCTGAACACCCTATAGACCCTTCCCTAAAATACAAATATATATATATATATATATATATACATACATATATATGTTTACACATATGAACATATATCTTTAGATATGTACACATATAAAATATATACATATGCATATTATGTGCATATCTACAAATATAAATATATACAACTATTCCTTGAGTCATGGTAGGTTTACATCCTAATAAATACACTGTAAGTTTAAAATATAAGTCAGCCAGACATAGTGGCACACATCCATAATCCCAGCACTCTGGGAAACTGAGGCAGGAGGATCACAAATTTCAACCTACTGACCTTATGAGGCCCTGTTTTGAAATAAATATGAAAAATGCAAAAGGAATGGGGATGTAGAGACCAAGCATCGCTTTTAGCCCAACCTCCTTTAACGTTCTCAGAACCCTTGCATTAACTTACAGATGGGTAAAAATCATCCGACCAAGTTCACTTTATACCAAAGTGTGGAACATCTCACATTATTTATTGAATACCTGTATTCAAGGAACATAGACCACCAAGGCCACTCTGTAATGTTGGTTGTTCATCTTTCTTTTCTTTTCTTTTCTTTTTTTTTTTTGCAGCAGGCTCAGCCCACTCTGGGGATGGGGCTGGCACAGCATGCGGTGCCTGGGATAGGACCAGAGTCCCTGCATGCTTGCCTAAGCAGGTTCTTTAGACTGCTGAGCTATCTCACAGGCCCTGTTCATCCTTTTGATTACCTACCCAGCCAGGAGCAGTCACAAACTCCCATGAGATGGCTGGGCGTGGTGGTGCACGCCTGTAATCCCAGCACTCGGGAGGCTGAGGCAGGAGGATCAGTGCGAGCTCGAGACCAGCCTGGGCTACAAAAGTGAGCTCAAGGCCAGCCTGATCTGCATAGTGAGACCCTGTCTCAGAAAAAAAAAAAAAAAAAAAAAAAAAACTCCCATGAGAACACACTACACACACTACATATTGACAGTGAAAAGGTCAAAATGCAAAATTTTATCTGCATTCCACTGAATGTATTGTTTTTCTGTTATTGTAAAGCAAAAATTTTAAATAGAGCCACAATTTGTATATATGTACATACATGTATTGTATTGTATTTTTGTGTGTGTGTGCCGGGAATCGAACTCAGGACCTCATACTGAGCTTTATGCCTGACCTCAGGATATGTATATTTTACATATAAGTATGTTATATATTTCTGGATGGTCCATTCAGATGCTAATAGCTTGAATGTTTCTCCTCTTTAGCTTATCTCACCCAGCAGAAAAGTTTAGACACAAAGCATAAAACATAAAGCTAGATTTAGTATGCTGAGCAGTAAAAAGCTTAAGTCAACAGCTTCTATCATTGTTAGTTTTGCCAATAACTCACTACGATTATGGAACATTAGATTACACATACAACTACTTTTTCTTAATTCATTGAGAAGAAATTTTTTGCACCAATAATGATTAGAAAAGGATCACGTCTATACCCTGTGCTCTGTATAACTACTAGGGGGCCAACAATATGCATTGTATCAAATATTGGAAATGTACTACTAATGTCTTTTGAAACTGTCACATTGTTATTTCTTATTAAAAATAATTAAATAAAATCTAAAAATTAAGAAAAAGAAAAAAGAAAAAATCTGAAAAAAGGACATTTCATAGCTATAGCTCATTTAATTTTGAGATAACTTATTTAAATGTCTAGATAGTCCATGCCACAGTGTTAGTAATTAAATTAATTGTGAAAATAAAATGTAAACGACCTTCCACTTTATTGTTGTAGGGAAATATTCTTATATTTATATAGAGAATACATAATTCTAATAGCAAAATGATCTCAGTTTCTTTGCTGTTTAGAAAATTAAAGTCACTGGGGGAAAAGCATGTATGTCAGAAGATTTTTTATCTCTAATTAATAATTGGGTTCAAGATTCCTTCTGCTGACTCCTAAGAGTACCATAACATAACAAAACTATAGCATTCTCAAATAATCATATTCAACATTACATGTACCTAATAAAATAAAGACCACAAACACATTAAGTGCATAGTCATACTTAATCTGACTTCAGTAGATCCAAATGTAAAAATATACTCTAAACATAATATACACAGATGTACTATAAAAATATGTACTTTTATGCTAAAATATAATTTTGGGGGGAATTAACTAACCACAACTTTAATAGGAATTCACATTATTCATTATCTCTATAAAAATATGCAGGATCTCTAAGAAGACTAATTTTTCTATAAATGCTGTGGGCATCTTAAGATATACAAGTACTTCCTCTAGTCATCCTCTGAAAATACTTATACCTAAGATCAAAAGATAAGAGAAAAATAGTTATCTCTTCTTTTATGAAATACAAGGTTTCATCCAACAATATTTTTTAGTTTTTAGAGTAATAAATTACATAATGTTGCCTTCATCATAGTTGTTCAGAGTACAAGATGCAGAAATTATTTCTTTGCCAAACATCATTAGTACAGATTTTATTTTCATTACACAAAGAGAAAGTAGCTATATATATAGCTACTATAGTCCGTAACAGTAGTGGCTTATTAGTTTGTTTGGCATTATCGGAAGCTGTTGACTTGAGTCTTTTACAGCTCAGCATAGTAATATGGCTTTCTGTTTTATACCTCACGGTTAGACTTTTCTGCTGGATGGTTAAGACCAAGATACAGCAAGACCTATGTCACAAAGTATACCACTACAATTCTGTCAATGGTTAAGTTCCTAAATCTCCATGTAACAATGTGTAATTGTTCTTTTTTTACATTCTATTGGGATTTAAAGTTTAGAATAATAACAATTGATGGAAAATACTTGTTTCATGTTATGTCTAAGTCATTTGATATTAGAAAGATAGTGATGTTAAGCTCAAGTGTCTACGGTATAGGGAATAATATCATTAAACTTCTTTTCTGGAGGGCTAACAACTTAAACTGGCAGTCCAAATAATTAGAGCAAAAGAAGGGATACAAAGATAGCCAATATTTTGGCTCTAGCCCTCCAAAGTCAGAGAAGACACAGGACATAGAAGAGCCTATACTGTAATGGCTTGTAACTCAGTGGAGTCCCAAATTTCCTGTTCAAGAAGATTACAGGGCTGCAGAGGAAAGTGATTGATGATGTACAGTGTGCCTAAAGAGAGTCACCAAGAGAGAAAACATTCTCTCAGGCTATCACAGAGAGTAAAACGGTCAAGCAATGGCCATGATCCATCCAGATGGCTGATACTGACATAAGTTTTGAAAACTGCAA
Source organism: Myocastor coypus (assembly GCA_004027025.1). NCBI lineage: Eukaryota > Metazoa > Chordata > Mammalia > Rodentia > Myocastoridae > Myocastor > Myocastor coypus. The sequence continues at coordinate 19,763 of PVJA010037157.1, forward strand.
TACATGATTTGACTTGACTGATCTTGTTAGCCCAATAATATTTTTAAAGAGAATCACTTGCCAAGAATCAAATGATGTAAAGCTAGCCAACACTAATTGTTATGCATGGAGCATTGTGTTTTTTATTATTTCATAGATTTTGTGTCTTAAGTTAATGGCTTGTGCATCCAGCTGCATGATAACACAGAAGTATCAAAACAATACAGGAAATACAATGTAATTGTCATTCTTACTTATTTTAAGATAGTCCAGGAATCTCTGGCAAAGCCTAGTGAATATACTGGCCTATACACCTGAGGACCCCATTTAATTCTTTGTGCTCAACTTCCCAAAAGGTTAGAATCCACAGGCTGCATCTTCCTAGTGAAGCATGCAATCTACCAGTTTCTGATAGGATAGGTTTGCAGGAAGGCATGAGAATTCACGCTTCTAACAAGCTCAAATGACACTGATTTGCTGGTCTGGGGAAGCCCACACTGAAAAACATAAACCCTGGAAATTTGAATCTACTTTGCAGAGTCTTAATTTATACTTAACATTTTAACTTTGCAGAGTTTTAATTTATAAATGTTGTTTAGCCATGAATTTAATCCCATTCACCATTATTTATGCAACTATTTTTATCTATGTGTATATTATAGTTTAAATAATCAGTGCAACTGCTTTTTCCATGCACAATAAATAATCACAGAAAAATTTAAATGCAAAAATAAGAAATGATAAGAGAAAAGGGAATAGTAAATATAGAAGTGGAGTTATCTGGAGCCAAACAAAAAAATTTAGTCAGTGAAAGATTATACTAGTAAACTAAAAGGTTATATCAATAGATTAATG
>PVJA010037158.1:0-20611 GCA_004027025.1 Myocastor coypus
GGCTGAGGCGGGAGGATCGGTGAGAGTTCGAGACCAGCCTGGGCTACAAAACTGAGCTCAAGGCCAGCCTGAACTGTACAGCGAGACCCTGTCTCAAAAAGACAAAAAAAAAAGAAAGAAAAGAATACCTAGTGTGACTCACGTAGGTTTCACTGTCATTTCCGTCGTAGCAATCCTTGGGCATTTTGGCTCTCCTCCACATGTGTACTTCCCTTCTCCTGAAAACTGCATGTAAATGAAATTTTCTTGAGTTTGTCCATTAAAATGGAAAATTCACTATCCCACCACAATTTGGTTGGTTACTTCTGGATTGGGAAAAAATACCAGTATGATATCTAATATTGCTTTCTCTGCCAGTGTGTGCATGTGTGTGTGTGTGTGTGTGTGTGTGTGTGTGTGTGCGCGCGCGTGCGCGCATGTGCGTGTGTTTGTATTAGACAGAGTCTCAAACAGTGGTGTGAACAAAACTCCTAAGGTGCTTGTTAAAATTGCAGGTTCTATGGTCCCACCTAACCATAAAAACTCAAAACAGCTCAGCAGCTGCACACAGGAAGTCTACTATCCAGTCTATGATATAGAATAATATCTCTAGAAATGCACTTTTAGCAAGTGTTGGTCTGATCATTTCATAAGGCCAACACCTGTCCTGCCTTTGGCTTGATGTTCCATTGAATTTTTATGAAAAGAGTGATTTGATGTCTGATTGAGCTCTCTCAGAAATTAGTGTTTTAACGACATTTGCCTGAGGGGTTCACACGTAAGAATTAACAATTGCTTTATTATCACAGTGAGCTGGCATTTTAAGTCTTATCAAATGAGAAGAAGGAAGGAAGGAAGGAAGGAAGGAAGGAAGGAAGGAAGGAAGGAAGGAAGGAAGGAAAGAAGGAAGGGCCAGGTATTACACAGTCGGAGTCCATGGGCTGGAGGGTCTAACCCCTCTATTATTTCACCTCAGCACTAAGAAATCAGAACAGTTTAAGTTCCTTGAGGACAGGGTGCTGTCTTTGAGGACATAGGCAGTAGCCCTGGGCCTCCTGCTGCTAATTAATACTACCCTTGCTGCAAGAGAGAGAGGTGGCTCCCCTCAGGGTCACCCATTCCCGGTTGTAGTCACTGCTTCTTCCTTTCCAATATTTATGGTTCTTGTACCCAGCAGGAGGTTTTAGTGTGACTTAAAATTATCTGGACAGAGAATTCATGCCATTTAGTGTCCTAAAGAAAGTAGAGAAACAGTAATACAATAGAGCCCTTTCCCACTGCCAACACTAAACCTGTGAAGTGGAAAGATCCTTCACATTTTAGGACATGAGATCTGACTGTGTAACTGACAGACAATTTATCTATCTATCAATCTGTCTGTCTGTCTGTCTGTCTGTCTGTCTGTCTGTCTGCCTGCCTGCCTGCCTATATGTATTTAGGCATTTGTTAATATGCAGTTGAACTTCCTCCATCTTGAGGCAAATGACTCAAGACTAGAAAGGCAGAAAGAATTGTATGTCTCCAAGGAAAATCTGCTTCAAAGGTATTTTATTGGTGGTAAATAGACACCAGAGGATTGCATAATGTAATTCCTTAAATGTGAGTTCTCAGAAATGTAGCATGGTGAATTGGTGACAAACTTTGGACACACCTGTAAGTACGACCTGGACACCACTAGTTTTGAGTCTAGCCAGGGAGTGTCATTTTTGGCCTTTTGCCATTTCGATAATAGATGTTGTATCTTGGATTGATGCTATCTCTTGGTCCCAAGGAATTTATAGTTGCCAAGAGACCATCTAGCAGAGTATACTTTGTGGGATAAGAGTTAGTACTTCTTGTGGCCAAACTGATGGTTAGCCAGAGGCCTGACCTGAGGTTGAAGCAACTGGTCTCAAAACCCCGGAAGGAGTCATCACTCAGTCCAAAATACCGGAAGAGAGTGAGTGAGTCCCATCCATGCTCTCAGTCATCTCTGGGAGGGCAGAAGGGCTGTTCCAGAACACCATAGGGACACAACAGTCCCAGATGTCCCAGAGGATGGTAGGGACACCGTAGTCCTGGAGGGAGACCTGACAGGGGCCCATGATTTTTGGCAAAGGATGTAAACAAAACAGGAACTCCAAAAAGAAAGAGGTTCAACTGGGAGGTGGGGAGCTAGCCATTGTTGGATGAAGGCTAGTAGCTACAACAAATATACAGGTAAAGGAAAAGGGCTTTGGGGGGCCCACACCAAGAGAGGGAAAGTTTCCTTCCTTAGTTGGGTCTCACAGTCTACTCAGTCCAAGTCACAGCACCAAGGTGTTATGTTTTTCGGCACAGGAAAGATAAAAGAGGCCCTCATTGTGGGCATGGGGACAGGAAAGGAGAGACATGGAGCTTCTGAGGGCCTGGCAGGGGTAACAAAGGCTATAGAGAGCCCGGATGGAGGTTGGTCTTAGGGTGCAGTCTTGCTGCCATAGTCTCACTGCCATGATGACTTACCAGAATTTTTTTTTTTTTTATTAAGGCAGAGAAAAACCATTAGAAGTCAGCCAGACCTGGTGAAAAGTGACAGCGGTAGGAAGCAACCAGGTCTTACATGTTCCTGTTAAAACCCCAGGAAAAGAAAGCAACCTGAAAAGGTAATTGTCACTACACTGCCTTCATGAAGGGAAGCCTGAAATCATTTTAATTTGAGCAACGGAAAACACTTGTATCTGAAGACGAGTGATTTTCACTGGTTACAAAGGGATTCAGTTATCCTTACCACTATATTGGAGGATTAACTTATGAAAACCACCAAGATCTTCTATTCATCTATAAAGTGGAAAAGACTTCCAGCCCACTTAGCTTGGAGAATTGCTGTAGGATCTGTGAAATGATAGAGAAGAAAATACTTTGAAATTTGTAGTACTATGTGTATAAAATAATCAAAATTATAAGTCATCCAATCATTTCATTGTATATTTAAATAGGTTTGAAACAGAAGAAATTGCTTCCTGGGTGCATGTTTATGAGTATATACATACATACAGGTACACACACACACACACACACACACACACACACACACACACACACACTTGAGGTACAGGTAAGTTACTTAATTTTCCCAGAGTCACAGACGAGGAAGAAGTACATCTGGATTTAATGCCTACTATGTTTAACCCACCAAACCTACTTTTATATGTCTTATTGAGTAAACTAATAATAATAATAATAATAGCAATAATAAATAATAATAAGAAGAAAATATTGATAAGTTTCACTTCAAAACTTCAAAGTTTTTTTTCATTTTTCTTCACCTATAGTATGGCCAATTGCAAGTATTTCAACACAGCACATATCACCATGACAACTGATCCAACCCCAAGGCTAGCTCTGCTTTAAACTGTTCCAAATTACCTCAGTGGCTACAGTGTTCCTGGGCTTGCTGGCCTTGTGAATTAAATAAAGAGCCAGCCAGTGGTGAGTAAATACATTTCTACTAAACATCTGGACTCCTTGACTTATGGTGTGCAGATCTGGACTTCTGGGTTTAGCCAAATGCCAGGAAAGTCTGACAAGGAAAAGATTGAACACTACACAAGACACAAGGGTTCAAAGTAAGAACATAAGACTCAGCATCCTGCCAGAAAAGGCATGGATTTGCTGACTCGTTTTCTCTCTCTTCTCCTTCTCCCTATCAGTGCAGATATCTGGTTATGCTACGCAAGTGTGACTCCCACACGGTTGAACTCTGACCGTGATGAATCATACTTCCTGGAGACTCAAGGGCACTCTGGGAAATTCAGTCATGTGATTCAAAGAAAGCCTCCCTTTATGATGCCTGCAGTACAGAACCACAGAATGCAGACTGCCCAATCCATTAATAAGATCTCATCTTTCAATTACCTTCTTAGGATAGCAGATCGACTGAACAGATCACGTTGTCCACAGAATATGTGCTATAAATGCAGATTTTAAAGAATTTCTTCTTCTCCAGACAACCTGATTTTTAAGTCTAGGGCACAGAAGTTGAGGCTGCATGGGTTTGGTTGGGTAAGTTTGAAGGTAGGTGCTGAGCAGAGCAATAGATTGATGCTTAGTTGGGAGAAAAGTTAGGGCTCATATTGTCATGAGTGAGGTCATGAAAGGAAAAATTTTCATGATGGGATTCCTTTTCTATGCTTTTCATGGTCTTTACCAAATTATACTCATCCCACATAATGTTCTGTATGAGGGGACTTTTACAGAAACTGACAGGTTTAGCTTTGAGTCTGAGCTGGTGTGAAGCAAAACCAAAGCACATGTGCCAATCCTGGAGAAGGATGCACATATACTGATATTGAAGTGGGAAGCCGTAGGAACCACATACTCACCAGGGCACACAAGACAAACAGAGCCAATAAAATATGGCCATAGAGATAGATATGAATGTAGCTACATGAGAAGGAGTTTCTTCAGGGAATTAGTCCACATGGTATAGAGGCTGAGAAATCTTATGGCATTCTTTCTGTAAATTAGAGAACCAGGTAAACTAGTGGCCTGGCTCAATCTATGGCTATAATCTTCCGAACCAGAGAAATCAATCTTATATCTCTCAGTCTGAAAGTACAAGTCTGCAGATGTGGAATTTGGATTGCCAACATCAAGGAAATAATAAAGCTGCATCTGCAGAAACTGGAGAAATGGGGCGACTTCTGATGGTGCCTGCCCAGATCACAAGAGAAATGATGTTCCTTAATCAATCCACTTATGCAAGTGATAACCTTGCTGGAAATCTGCTCACAGACATTACCAGAAAAATGTGTTTTACCAGGTATCTAGGAATCCCTTAAGCCTTTGAAATTGACACTTAAGGGCTGATCAGGACCAGACCTGCTGTCCTGGCCCTGCCCCCAGTGTGCCCTGAGATGGAGATTGAAACTAGGTGTGGTGGCATGTGTCTATAAGCCCAGCACTTGGGAGACTGAAAACAGGAGAATCACTGAGTCTGATATGTGTAGTGAGACCCTGTGGACTCTGTACTAAAAATTAAAAAAAAAAATTGAAGTTTACACTTACAACTAAACCTCAAAGAACATAAGACCAGATTCTCTTAAAAATCACTGTCAGTACTGTTAAGTCTCCATTCTTCTATAAGGCATGGAAGTGGTAGTTAGAGTCAATATCAACTAGATATGTTGGGTACAGGGAGTTCATAAGAAATACTTGAGATTTCCCATACATCTACCATTTTAGGCAATGGTTCATTCATTCAACACTTACTGCTAGATAAACAGAGTAGAGAATTAAATGCCAAAATCCAAAGCTACTCATACGCGTTAGCATTGAAGTTATCAAGTGATTGATAAAAAAAAAATGCAAATTCTAAACATTTCTTGACTTCTCTCAGTAGTCGAATTTATAAGTTTGGGCTCAGACACTGGGAACGTGATGCATGTTGTCTGTGGATGGCATGTTAAGAGAATACAAAGCTGATTTTCCTCTCAGGAAATGTGCCACATAGCTGAGAAGACAGACTCATAAATAAAGATGATCATGGTAACGGCGGTGGTGGCTGAATACAGGCAGAAACAAAGGACAGAATGAAAGAAAGAACTCTGACGGTGAGATAGGAAGATGACCAGGAGTTGAAGAAGGAGTGTGCGGAGGAATTTCTAAGGACGAATGGCAAAAAGCAGGTATGCTTTCAGGAGTTGGTACAGACAACTGTAAAAGACTAAGTGTAACTGTGTGCAGGGAGATATGAACTTAGGTACAACTATGGAAGGTCTTGCAGCCGTGAGGAGAGCTCTACAATGGGAGGAGGCACTGGTAAAACTCACCCAAAGGAGAAGCCACTGAAGTGACCAGGAAGACAAAACAGACCAGCTTTCATACCTTGAGACTCAGTACAGCTGAGCAAGAATCTGACATTGAAGCATAGTTGACATCCGGGCAAGAGTCTAGAAAAGTTGATCTTGGTAGAGATCATGAGAAATCATGAAGTCCTTAAGTTCCAAGAGGATTTAAAAGAACTTCAGGGCCCTGGAGAGAGAGGAATCATAAAGCATCTTTCACAAAAGCCTCAGTAGGCAGAACCCATTTCTACTGTGGCCATTGATACCATCTGGGATATGAAGTCGGATTCCTGTAGGCCTTAGATGGACCATCATGCTGGATAATTGTACTGCCAATTGCTGCTAGTCTTTTAGAAGGAGCAGTTAATGCTTAATTTTTTTCTTTTCCTTTTCTTTTTTTTTCTTTTTATTACTTTTAATAAGAAATAGCAATGTATAACAATGTGACAGTTGCAAAACATGTTGTAGTACATTTCAATATTTGATTCAATGCATATTGTTGTCCTCCTATTAGTTATACAGAGCACAGGGTGTAGATGTTATAATTTCTCAAATCTTTCTTGGTACAACCAAATTTCTTCTCATTGAACTAAGAGAAAGTAGCTGTATACATAATCCAATGTTCGATAATCGCAGTGGGTTATTGGTAAAACTGGCAATGTTGGAAGCTGCTGATTTAATGCTGAATTTTGTTTTCTTTTTATTCTTATTTTCTTTTGAATTGCTTATAACTTTTTCCTTATTGTTTTGTTTTGCCTGTAGTTTAAACCCATCTTTCACATTTATATCTTGGGACTTAAGCACTAATTTTAAGATAGATAACATTACAAAATGCAACAACCACCGTTGAGTTGCTATTTTATCTTTTTCTCATTAAAATGAAAAAATGAACTCCCATCAAACAAAAAATTAAATTTAATTTAAAAATGTGTTGTTGCTAATGCTTTTTTTTTTTTATCTATTTCAAGTTTGTATTCTTGAAAAACATGTGAAAAAATGTCTGTATAAAGAGTTTTATGAATACGACAGTATAACTGGGATATTTTGGAGATTAAGCCAAAGTTAGCAAATTCCAACAAACTGATCTTGAAGAGATTACTTAAAATATCGAACAAAATATAACCATGCTTGTCTGTTTCTCTCCTTTTAAATAAATGAGTAATGCACAATTTTATATAAAGCCATGGCTCTCTCAATTGAGCGATTTTACTTGTAATCTGACATGGGGTTCAGATTGAGAATTACCCTGGGCTTTGTAACTAAGTGAAAAATACTGAATTCAATTTGCCAATTTGTAGACTGAAATTTGGGCTATGACATAAGCTCTGGTTACAATCCCACAGAATAACGAAGGCAGAGAGGACAGAAGGAAAGTGAAAGGCCTTCTCATCTCCTTTAGATATTTCAGTCTGTAGATGTAGGAGCTCAGATTTTAATAAATACACACGTGAGTTCTGAAGGACATGTAAGGACTGAAGAGTCTTTCAAAAGAGTGGTAACTATTATGTGACAACGTAGGGACCTGTTGGTCTCACTGAGATTGGTTCTACCCTGTGGAAAAAAACGACAGGACCAAAAAAAAAAATAGACCAGAAGACAGAAGATAGGCTTGGTCACTGATCTGCCTGATAGGCAAGACTAACGCAACCACACAACAAAACCTATGTTTACTTATACTGTTGCCAAGTTAGTAACGTGTGAGGCAAGGTCGCCTGGTGACAAACAGCTGGCCTTAACCAGACAGGATGTTTATCTCAGGACTGAGGTAGCTTGTTCGCTTTAGGCACTGAGGTCTAGTCCTGCCTACACACATTTGATCAATGTCCTAGTTTCCAAATGTAGCTCATGGTGAAGGCGAAAGTTCTTGATTCAATCTCCATTACCAAAATATGGAGTGGGGGAGAGAGGGGGAGGATGAGGGGAGAGAGAGAAAGAGACAGACAGACACACAGACACACAGACAGACACAGACACAGAGAGAGAGACTGAAAGAAGGCTGGCATGGGAAAGAAGGAAGAAAGGAAGGAAGGAAGGAAGAGAGAGAGAGAAAGAATTGAGACAACCATTGGCAGTGCATGTCTTATCACAGCTATCTTGTCAGTTTTGTTTATTACTTTTTATTATTGCAGTAACTTCCTTACTTTCTTACAGTCTTTATTTGTGGCAAAGTAATTTGCTCCCTGTTAGGCTTTGATTTCTTCTCTATTATTTTTGTTTTTTTCTTCTATAGTTGTTTTGTGGGTACCTCAAGGACTACAGAAACAATCTTTTGATTCAACTGTTTTTATGTATGTATGTATGTGTGTATGTATGTATGTGTGTATGTATGGATGGATGTATGTGAGTATGTATGTGTGTATGTATTTTGGCGGAACCAAGATTCAAACTCACAATCTTGCACTTGCCCAGCAGGCACTTGCACCACGGAGCTATCTCCCTGCCCCCTGATTCAACTATTTTTAAAATGACGGAAATTCAACATAGTTGTAAAGTTAATTAAGGAACAAAAGTAGGCTAACATGTCTTTATTCTTGCTGTCAATTCCTCACATTTTGAATTTTTGATGTCGTGATTTTTCTTTCTACATTGCCTATCGATTATCGTATTGAGGAAGTTTTTATTTTACTTGTTTTAATTTTTATTTTTATTTAAAGTGTGGTTTCTGCAATTTGTTTACAATGGTAGAGCATTGTGAATTTTCTTGTGCAACTCCTCTTACCAATGAGTTTGGCACCTTCCAGTCCTTAGTTTTTACTCACCAATGTCTCTTTGTTTTGTGTTACAGAAATCTGACGAGAGTTTATGCAAGACAGCTCCAGCAGAGACATACCTCTGAGATTTTATTTGCCTGGGAACTTTTTCTTTCCTTTATTTCTACAGGACAGCTTTGCTCGATGGTTGCCTCAGTTGTCAGACTTTCTTTTCCCCTATCATTTTATTTATTGTGTAAATTGCTGGATTTTATTTTCTGGCCTGCTAATTTGTGTGTGTGTGTGTGTGGAGAAGTCTGCTGTCAGAAAAATTGGAACATTTGCTATTGTGTTTGGTTTTCTCTTGCAGATATAAGAGTCTTACCTTGGTCTCTCACCTTTGAGAGCTTGCTAACCAAAAGCCTTGGTTTAGACTTTGTTAAATTAGATGAGAATCACATTCTAGTTCCCATTCAGGTAATATAAATCTTCCACCTTTGTAAATCAGAGTAGTTATCTTCTACCTTTCAGGACCTGAGCACTTAAAACTTTCTCTAGGTTTGTGATGTTTCTCTTACTGTATCTTTTTCTGTGCCGGGAGTCAAACTCAGGACCTCGCACTTGGTGTCACTACATCTTTGAAGAAAACACTCCATTGTTCTGACATTTGCACCTCCTTCTTGAACTACATTAACATGAATATTTGGGTTGTATAAATGCTGACTCAAATGTTTCCTCTTTATTTTTTCTCTTCAAAATATGTGTTTTCAAATAATTTATAGTGAACTCATTAATTCTGTCTTCTGTTGGATCTATCCACTATTGACACAGTGTTTCTATAATGTCATACCCTATTTTCCACCTTGAAGATTTTTCTTTGCTAATTGCTTTCATTTTTAGGTTACATTTCTATGTTACAGGATGGAATTATTTCACCACATTTTCTTGAAGTTCATTGAGATCATTTAAACAACCAGTTAAGATTTTCTGAGCGGCCGACCATATCATTTCCTATCAATTCTCACTTCTGTTATCTTCTTTTGACCATTACGTGACGTTAGTTTCCTGAAACTTCTTCATGCTTCCTGCATGACATTTTCTGATCACTGAAGAATTAGCTATATAATGTAGTCTTTATACTTGGCCTTTCCAGAAATACATACCAGCTCATTACCTCTTTGAGTTTGTAGTCGTAGGAGCATGCATGAAGTTTTGTTCCAAGCCCACTTGGTGATGCGTCACTGTTTCAGTACTAGAGGACAACCTAAGTCCACATGGGTCCTACATTCGCAGTTTGTATGTTAAGAATGAACCAGTAAGGTGCTCAGAATCCATACAAAATTCTATTATATTCCTGCAAGCCTCTACCTGAGGGTAAGTTACAACCAGTTATCTCATGCTGTGGCACCCAGTATGCTGCCTGACCTTGCATAGTATCACTATGGCGCGACCAGCCCAGACTTCTCTAGCTTCCTGCTGCCTTTGGTCTTATACAGCTTTCACCCTCTGAGCTCCTACGTGGCTAAGACCAATATAGCACTAGGACATCACCACGGGCTACTGTACTATAGGCTATCTTCTACGAAGGTGGATGTATGGCCAAGTGGTACGACAATCAGCTCAGTTAAGGCTGGCTTAAAGAGAAGTCACATCTGTGCCTGGCACTGGGGCTCTTCCAACAACTTTAACCATCACCAAGACACATGCTACACTGGATTGCAGCTAGGCCTCATAGCAACAAGGACCCTCTGCCTCAGGGAAGTACCCTGGCCCATAGAAGAGCTGGCAGTGATGCAGGCTGAAACATGAGTTCATCCCACAGGCATGCAGGTTTCTGGCCTCATCTTGGCATTGGTCCACATGTTTCTTCATCTGGCCTAGGGACGGTTGCATTATTTATGGCTGGGAGATGGGCAACAGAGACAAGACTTAGGTCTCTGTCCTATCTGAGTCGCACAACTACAGCATTTTACTAAGCTAAATCCTATCGCATTCACACAGTTGAAATGACTGCTGTGTTCTATGGGCCTCTGAGCCACAGACACCATGTAAGGCTGGTAGTGACGTGAGCAGAAAGCGAAGTTTTCCCCAGCCAGTGTTGAGGCGAGCCTGGAGCCTCCATTTCTGACTCTGCAAATCAAGACAAGCCCTTATGCTAGATTTCATGCCCTCCTCCTCAGCAAATAGGGTCTTGGCTCCCACTCTGCTGCCCACAGACAGAGGAAGGGTAGACGGAGCAGTCAGTGTTTTTGCAATGTACCTGGAACCATTCTAGTGGCTCAATCTTGCACAGTGGCTTGGGGAAAAGACTGCGATGCTCTGCCTAACGTTGTCTTTGTCTGTGTTGGACCTGGCATTAACCCTTCACTTAACTGACCTGATTAGAAGACGGTTACTCTCACTCTCTTGGACCTGGAAAGAGATGATGGCTGCAACTCTTTTCTTCTTGCCTTCTTCAGTGATTATGCTATAATCAGCCACTATGGGTTTTAGCTCTTGGAAGTGTATTTTGCTGTGTGTGTAGCTGTTCCAGTTGGTGTGTCTCTAGAGAGATAACCACGGCAGGACTCAATCACCTGCCGTTTCCCTCTCCTTTTCTAGGTGATTTCTCTGTAAAGCAAGGATAACCAGGATATTGACTTTGCCGTATTTCTTCTCATAGTTCTATGAAGAGATACCTTTAAAGTGAATATTGCCAGGCACAATTAGACCAACCAGTAAATACCAGCACTGATGCTTCATCAAAAATCAAACATCTACCACATGCTCTGAGTTGCGCTCTACTCTTATAAATCTTACACTTCCAATGCAACGAGCGATGCTTCTTGCGCAGAATCATGCAGAAAGTAATGAACAGCTGTCTAATTCCAGAGCCACAAGGTTCTCTACTATATTCCTTCCCCCTCAGTGAGACACTGTGAGTAAAAGCAACTGGGAAAGAAATGTGATAATGTAATAAAACTTAAATCACTGAAACAAAATAAAGTAGCACTGATTTAAAGAATTAAGCAGCAGCCGGGGTTCAGTGCCAGCCCCACCCCTGGGGTGTACTGATACAGTGATTGAGATTGGGTCACATGATGTGTGCCTGTAATCCCAGCACTTGGGAAGCTGAAATCAGGAGGATTACTGTGCATCTGATCTGTGTAGTGAGACATGTAGACCCTGTAGACCCCGTACTAAATACATAGCAAGCAAGCAAGCAAGCAAGAAAGAAAGAAAGAAAGAAAGAAAGAAAGAAAGAAAGAAAGAAAGAAAGAAATTAAAAAATATAAGGTTTACATGAGATCACATTTTTCTTCTACAACTAAACTGGAAAAGCGATTGAAAGAAACACACAATTATTCTCCATTCCATCTTTAGCACATATATGTTAAAATATCTCATCAACGGGCAAAAAAAAAAAAAAAAAAAAAAAAAAAAAAAAAAAAAAAAAAAAAAAAAAAAAAAAGAAAGAGAAAAACAAAGAACTATGCAAATACCAGATGCAAAGAATCAATGGAAAAAATCTAGATACAAAAAATAAAAGAATTCTTCTTAAGATCAAAGAAAATTTTGAAGTCCTGAAATCCATTATAAAGTACATAGTATAATTATAAAACATTTCAAAAACAGCACTATTTAAAATTAACAGAAAAACCGCATACTCATTTTGATTAATAAGATGTTCAAAATTGTATAACACAGCCACACCTACCATTGATTGTACAACAATGAATTCCAGCTGGCAGCACATGTACAAAGAAGCTCTGGACCACACTCGATGTTTGCTTAAAGAGTTTGTTATAATTAATGTCACTGCACTGAATGTCAAAGGAATTAATAGTGATTAGCCTCTGATTATACAGAGCTGCCTATCATGGTTATTATATTAATATTCAAAACGACTTGCTTTATTAAAGCATTTGTTGTTAAATCATCAACAACAATCTGGAAAATCAATGAGTTGCATTTTTCAGGATCAAGGGTCTCAAATAGGACATTGGTTATCGCATTAAGGCTATGTCGCATAACTATATTGTTCAGGCAGATGGTCAATTTGAAAAGGGGTGAAACTAAAACTTCCTAAATCAGATTTTACTGTCATGAATTACGTTTTTGGGGTTATCCCTAGATTTACCTAAGTAGATTGGAAGCCATGTTCATTATTTGAAATGTAAAGTGATTCTCTAATTACAGTGTCATCTAGGCCCAAAGATCCCAACATAGATTTGAAAATTATTCAATGCTTCTAATTCTTAAGAAAATTGTCCTGCAAAATGGTTCACTGTTTAAAGACTTACCATTGTCACAAACATTGTGAACCTGTAGAAAAAAATAAAAGTTGATTCCAAGGCAAAAGAGCCATTGATCAGAAGGAATAATTAGCAAATTCTAGAAAGCGAAATCATTGGAATTTTAGATAGATAATTAAATGTAGGCCATGCATTCAATTTTTTTCATGTAGACAGTGAGTGCATTATCATATGATAGTTATCTTCTTTCTTTCAATATAGAGACAGGGACTTGAAAAATGTGTGTAGGATTGAACATATACTGTGAATGTTTCTGTCTGTGCCAAGTTCTTATAACAGAAATAACAGGAAAGAGCAAGGTCTTGAGTCTGATCCCTGGTGTCACCAAAAAATTTAAAAATAAAATAAAATAAAAATTAACAGAAGCAGAGCTTTGAACCTACAATGCAACATGACTGAGATAGGAAAATAGGCAAACCACCAAAGGCTACTCACCTGACTGGATGCGGAAAGAACTTCTCATACAATAAATAAGAAATGATGTACTTGCTGTGGAAAAAGAGAAGCATTTTATCACCTTTCATGTTTCCTCATTGGAAAAAAATTCTCTTACATCAAGGAATATTTACCAGTTTAACACTATTTGCATCCGTCTCACTCATGAAATGTGTGGTAAGAATCTTTCACAAAATGATGATAAAACCCAGCAAACAAAACCTGCATTTGGTGAAGAACCAAGCCAGGACAAGCTTGGAGCCACTGTGAAGCCGGGTTTGTTCTTTCTGTGCTATGATTCTTGAGCTGGATTTCATTGTAATTCCTGAAATGTTTGGGATCCTGGAATGAGAATCCAACTTCTAAATTTTCTGTTGTTTTCTTCTTGAGAGTCCAACGTCAAGTGTTTGTCACCTTAAAATTATTACAAAGATCATTTGACTTCATGGACTCTCAGAAGGCACTCGGGCCCCCTCCAGACCTTCTGATCATCCCTTGAGATCCACGGAGTAGCTTAATAAAAATAACAGGTTTTGTGCCCCTCCATGCCTTCACAATACCAATGCATTATTGCCTCATGTGATAGTGATGTGACTCTTTGAAAAAGTGTATGGCAAGGGCAGTAAGGCTTGGCTTTTGTAGCTTGGTAAATACATGATAATTGTCAGAATTTTCTTTTTCTTTTGTGATTGAACTCAAGATCATGTGTTTGCTAGTCAGGCACTTATGCCACTAAGCTGTATCCCCAGGCCCCCCAAACAAATTTTTGATTAACATTTCTGACTCCAAAATCTTTGTGTTTCATATAACATTAAAGTTGCCTTTCACTGGAGCTCTAGAAAGGAATGTAAAGAACTACTGCTTTTTAAACAGTTTTTACTTTCAGCTTTGCTTTATTCTTTGGAGTATGACTCAGAAATGTCATTGCCTATTTTGTTAGTGAAAATGTTCCAAATTAGGACATTATGGGCCCTTAAAAGTTAGTTCCAGGGCCGGCAAGATAGCTCGTTGGTCTAAAGTTCCTGCTTAGGCAAGCTTAGGCAACCCCAGGGACCACCATTCGATCCCTGGCACCATATGCTGCACCAGCCCCACATCCAGGGCAGCCTGAGCCTACCATAATATACATACATACATACATACATACATACATACATACATACATACAGTTTAAAAGAATAAAATAAAAGTTAGTTCCAGGACCGGTCAAATAGCTCAGCAAATTAAAGCACCTGCAAACAGGTTCAGGGACTAAGGGTTCTATCCCTGGGCCTGCAGTGTTGGCCCCACCCATAGGACATGCTGAGATGGTTCATTTGAGACTGGATATGGTGTCACACAGCAGTAATCTCAGCTCTTGGGAGGCTGTAAGTAGGTGGATCACTATGAGTCCAATGTGGTAGTGAGACCCTGAACACCCTGTAGATCCTTCCCTAAAATATAAAAAATAAAAGGTTAGTTCCCATGTGGTTTCGACATGCCAGTATACATCTGTTTAATATTCTCGCTCTCTCTTTTACTTTCCTTTATTTTTTCTACATAATGGTGCAGATTCTTTGTGCACTTTTCATACCTAGCACCACTATCACCCATTTGCCCATGGAGCTGTAGTTTCCTCAATAGGCCAGTAGAGGCTAGAAACTAGAATCTTAGTTTCAGGTCTTCAAGTTTCTATTGAGATATCACTGCTTCCAGGCTGGTCCAGGACAGACTGAAGCAGCATATCTGTACATGCCAACCTGGGTACATGTACATGTGTGTATCAGATTAGCCATCAACCTCCTACTTCCTTATAAACATGGGATTACATGGACACCTCTGACAGTAACTCAGTACCAAAGTGATTTCTCTAGCTATTTTTTTTTTTTTTTGCTCTTGCCCATTTGTAAATTCTGACCCCAATATTGAAAACTTGCAATTGACTTCAAAATGTTTTAATCATTATATCTTTCTAATGTATACATAGGTATGCTCTAAAAATTCATCTTTGAAACTCAGGTGTACTTCCCTCAGAGGCAATAATATGCATGGAGTTCTATTATATAAGGGCTTCCCTGCCACCCCTGGCTGTCCTCCAGAAACATACTGTAACCAAGGCTGGCCTTAGAACTGATTCCTCACTCAAGAGTCAAACTTACAGTACTAGCAAGTCTCAGAGAATTCCATCCTCATTAGTGCTAGAAGTCCCATCACATCTCACATTTGAACATAACAATACTTGTTCTGTGCAGCCTCTATGAAACTCTAAGAGCTACATAGTAGTAATTGTACTTGCCATCAAGTACAATTTTGAAATTAAGAACTTAAGAATCTGATTCTAAAATTATTAAACATAGAATGCATTTTATGTATATTTAATTATATTCTATTAGCTTAGCCAATATTTACTCAACATCATCTGTGTACAAGACTAAGAAAGGGTTGGGTTGTATGTAGGGTTGGGGAGATAGCTTGGCTATGTAAGCACTTGCCTGGCAAGTGCAAGGTCCCAAGTTTGACTCTTGGTATGGCATACTGTGCCTTCCTAGAACAAGCACTGCAAGTCCCAGAACCAGGTGTGCTTGCTGACTCATGCCTGAAATCCCAGAACTAGAGAGGGTGAGACAGGAGGATCACTATGAGTCTAAGCTGGGTAGCAAGACTATGTCACAAGAAAGAAAGAAAGGAGGAAAGAAAGAAAGAAGGAAGGAAGGAAGGAAGGAAGGAAGGAAGGAAGGAAGGAAGGAAAGAAAGAAGGAAGGAAAGAAGGATGGAAGGAAGGAAGGAAAGAAAGAAGGAAGGAAAGAAGGAAGGAAGGAAAGAAAGAAAGAAAGAAAGAAAGAAAGAAAGAAAGAAAGAAAGAAAGAAAGAAAGAGTGTATAGTACTACAGGTCTTTAGAATACTACATCTCAAACTAGGCTTATCATGCCAGCATTACCATCTCCCAAAACTTTGTCAAAAAGTATGGATCTGAGCTGCATAGCAAGTCCTTGTACCAAATAAATACATAAATAAATAAAGGACTAAAAGTTTTGGATGTACAAGTATTTGTGCCCCATTCCTGGCCTAGTGTAAAAGAATTGCTGTGTTTATAAACAAAAATTCATGTTTGTACATACTCATAGGCTAATTTACTACTACAAAGACAACAATATGCAGTGTATTAATTATTGTAACCATCCTACTTATCTGTTTTGAAACTGTCTTATTGCTATTTCTTTCTCTTTAAAATTAATAAAAGCATAAATTTTGAAAAATAGATTAAGGATTTGAAATACAGACTTATAAAAATAGAACAAAACTGTCCACAAAATGGATTTAACAGAATATGAAAAACTATGCTGTCCATAACACTGACAAAGCATAGTTTGTCATATTCTGTTAAGTAATTTTGCATTTTAAAAAAATTTTAGACATTATAAATATTTTACAAGCTCACAAATAAGCTGATTGTTCCCTTTGTAGGCATACTCTGGAAGAAAGATGGCTAAAACACATCCTTGCTGAGCTGGTAAATGTGTAATTTATTTTTGCAAGGTTACTTTATATCATTCTTAGCTTTCTTTTAAAAAAATTGTTCCATGTTATTATTTATGTTCAGCCTGAGGAGTGAACATTTGATCTGAAAAAGAATATACCAGACCCAGAATGCAAGAAACAGAGGACTTTGGTGGTCATCAAAATCACCCTGAGAAATATCTAAAATCCTCTCATCAGTATTCACCATACTTAGTAAGCAGTACTTTTGAGCACAGGCCTTAAATCAAAAGCTTTGCCCAAAATTCTCATCTCTTTGCAAATCACAATGAATATCAATGATGAAAAAATTACAGCAAAGAAGATTGCAAATGGGCCTCAGAAATCATCGGACCCAGCGCTGTCACTTTACAAATGAGAAACTTGAGGTGTTGGGAGATTAATTGTCTTGTCCATGGGCACGGTCACACACACAGGAAGTCAGCGGCAGCGCTGGGACTGGTTTCTGGGTTTTCTTTCTCTTAGGGGAACTGTAGATATTTACAGAAAGTCCTAAAAGCAGAATTTTTCTCAAGTGTACTTTTCAGTTTATCACCCAAGAAATAGTAATATTCATACAAGAACACCTCCGAGCTATCTCCACGTTTTCTGTGGAGCTATATGAGAAATATTCAAGACAGTGCTGACTGTATGTAGGGAAGCCAGAAGTCCTACTAAATTAATATATGTGGAATAAATTGAAACAGAACAGAAAGCTGGTGTTTGTGCATACGCTGAATTTTTCTGTCAAAATCTGTCCAATTTTCGCTGAGTAAAATGTGCCTATGTAGAGATTTGTGATAGAAAACTCTGTAGTCATGTATCTGTTTCAAGGTCAAACAAGAGATTTAGAAATTTCAGTAAGAGTGAATCAAAGAAGAGCGGGAAGAGCAAAGGTAGAAGAGGGCTTCACAGGGATAAGGGAACACAGAAAAGAACTTCCTAGCCAGAGAGATGACTAAGAGGGGAAGGGGCACGCGGCAACTCCCTGCAAAATGGATTTGATTCCTGCCACTGCTTCCGGCCAGCGGAGTGTTCCTGGGTAAGGAAAGGGCTTCGGACGAAGAAAGGGATTATAAACGACCTGAAATAATAACATGAGTTAGCGCATCCCGAATGTCCGCATCCACGCCTGAGCAAAGGTATAAATTCAGAAGAACAGTTGAACTTGTTCATGGATGGCCTAAAAGTCAGGAAAACTCTGTGTACGGGCTTTGAATTCTGCCACCATCTGAGGTGTATTTTGTTTTGGACACTAAAGTTGTCCAGATGCTATCTGCATCTATTTATAGACACAGAGTTAATATTGAATTAATAGGGGATAGATATTTTGGGTTAACTATACATCCTCATATTCCATTTAGCCTGAGAGTATGTCTACTATATTGATGCTATTTTTGAAATCCTATTTAAAAAATGTACATGTTACTAAAGAGAGACCAGGAAACCAACACCTGGTAAAATTTATGAAAATATCCATGGAGAGATGCAAGACAGAAATAAATAGTTATTCTTGGCATATTCATCACTACATTTTTGTTAACCCTGAGCTACTTTCATGTTATTTAGAAACTATTGCATATGTATCAGTACCCTAGGTTTTACAAAATATTATGTGAAGAATTAGGACATAGCAAGAGAGTGGGGTTGAGCTCTGCAATCATCAGGAAGCTGGGTGTCAAGAATTTAGCACTGTCATACTAATTTAGGGAGCAAATCTGGCTCAAAACAAGGAAAACAAAGAATTAGCATGCCCTAGGTTTGGCAAAGCTAAGAGGAAAGAGACTGGAAACAGAATCTTTGAGAGGAAATAGGATGAAAGTTGATGAATAAGAGCTCATGTGCTCCAGGTTAGAAAAGAGAACCTAGACAAGAAACAGCCTGGTGTTAAGATTGAGATACTGAAGATAGCGGGCATGAGTATTAGGTACCTAGGTACCTTTTCATAGATACCTAATATAATGTGGGGGAAAATATAATGAATTAGAATTGGGGCCCATTGAATTCAAGTGATAATACTGTGGCTGTGAAAATACTCTGTTTACTATTCTTACTTGATTGATTTATTCTTTGTTTTTGTCTGTATTTAGGACAGGGTCTACAGGCTCTACAGGGTCTCATTACATAGATCAGACTCACAGTGATTCTACTGCTCCCAGCCTCCCAGTGTGTTGGTATTACAGCCACGCACCACCACACCCAGTCTTATTTATTCTCAAGTACACAGGGCAACTGTTTTTACAAGTATCTCTCAAAGTTCACTTGGGATTTTATGTTTAGCTTCTGGCCAATAGAATGTGATTACTGGGATGTGTGCTGTTGCTACACCCAACACATATGTTTCACTAGCAAACTTTCTGCATTTCTGAGTCACTGTTTAGAAAAAGTCATCGACAGCATGTGTAGAAATAAAACTTTCGATTGTCACCAATCTTCTGGGCCTACTTCTTCCACAGCGGAACCTTTCCTGTCCTGATTAATACAAATGCAGCACCTAAACAGATGTAGACAGTGAAGGAATGCAGATAAACAAATTCATAGCTTGAAACTGAGGCTTGGAATTTCTCTTTGTGGTAGGGAGAGTTGGAGATACGACAGTGGGTGAGCGTTCTGACGTGATCGGAGGACAGGAACAAAGGCACAGAAGACAGGACGGGTGGATAGAAATTCAGTTAAGTAGCAGGAAAGAGAGGCAGAGATGATACCAAACTACATCATTTCAGAGGGGATGTTTAAAGAGCCTGGGGAGGTTTGTTGAGAAAATGAAGAAAGACGTTTGTGTGTTCTGGGCAGGGAAACCTGAAAGGTTTGCATAAGGAGACTGGAAAGGAGGGACATGAATGTGATGAGCAGCGTATGTGCTGTGTTTGTGTCTGCAGTGAATCCTTTCAGCCATCCTGACTTATTGAACAAAGAGCCCCTCCTACCTCAGATTTTTAAAAATTTCTCTTCGCTTCTTCTCCTCTGCATTCTCCACCTAGCTTGATATCCTTGAGCTTGACTTCATCTGATTATCAAGCATGTGCTGCCTTGATGTGTGTTTGATCTGGTGTTTGAATTTTGGCTTCTACAAAACCATCTGTGTTTGATGCTCAGAAATGGTTTTACTCACAGTAGGCACACATCCAAGGTTCACAGTGATAACAATAACCACTATGATAGTTATCATCTTACATTTGATCTTAGTTTGTCTTTTTATCTGCTGCCTTAGAAGTAGTGTCTTTCATATCCTAGGAATAAGAAAGACTGTATGCTGGAAATACTGGAATGAGAGAAGTTATTACTTCAGTGTCATAAAGCTCTGTGTGAGCACGAACTCTTCTTCTTATTATGTCCACATTACTAGCTCTTGGAGGGCTGCTGTTGAAAGCATCAGTTGAAAGAATAGGTGCAGGGAGAAGCAATGAAAATGAGTCAAAACAAACTGAGTGGACTAAGCGTGTTCTTGTTGAGAGGCTCAGTCAAATCAGACAGGCATGAAGACAATCCCAGACTGTACTCATTTTCATTAAATTTCAAACTCCTGTCTGCTCTGCTATAAGAAGTTCAATATGATATAGATCATATCATAACACATAAAATGCTTGGCTTGGCGTATGGAAGGCACAACATCAATGTTATATATCATCTGTTTTCCAGTTCCTCTTCTTGTGAGTCCTGGTAACCACCTTCCTATTCTGTGTTTCTAAGTGGGATTCTTTCAGATTCCACAGACAAGCAACACTATGCAGTACTTGTCTTTCTGTAACTGTCTTACTTAGAAATGCTTACTACATAGCATTTATTGGGGACAATGCCAGGGTCTCCTTTCTTCTACGTAAGCCCGGTAATACTCTGTTTTCTGCATACATGAACATGTACATGTACACAAACACACACACACACACACACACACACACACACACACACACA
>PVJA010037159.1:0-20593 GCA_004027025.1 Myocastor coypus
TGTAGGATGCAGCTAGGCTGGAGAGCCATTGGTCGAGAGAACGTCACTATAGCCAAAGGAAACAGCAGAGACGTAGAGAGATTTAAGTCAGTGGCTTTCAACTGGGGGTGACTGCACTTCCAGAACACGTTGGCAATGTGTTTAGTTTTGGAAACTAAGGTGGTGATAGTAGCATATGGTGAAGAGAGGCCAGAGATGTTGTGAAACATCTACAATAAATTCCCAGACAGCCCTTGCAGCAAGGAAGATCCAGCCGCAAGCCACTTGTGCTGAAATTGAGCAAACCCGCTACACGAGATGAGAGAGAGGCAGCAGTGCTGTCCTTGTCTGGACACAGGCAGCAGTGGTCCCTACCAGTGAGGAAGACGCACATGTCGCCCTATGCAGTGTGCCCCTGCTGTGCCCATTTCTTAGTTCGAGAGCTGAAACTTTTCTTTTCTTGCCACACCTGTCTCCAGTGGCCTCCCTGGCCCACTGTCACTGAACTTACTCTCTTGCACACTTTTTGGAAATGAGGTCTAGTGAGGGGCTTTTTGCCATGGGAGGGAGTCTCATTACACCTCAAGCTGGCTTCTGCCAAACTGAGTGATCACGGCTTTGGCAGCTGCTGAAGCTCTTAATGAGGACCCCGCCTGCCATGAAATGAACAACTGATTAGGGTGGGAAGCAGCTGGCTGGAAAGAGACAATGCATGTGCCCACAGTTACTGGTGCTGACCAGTTTGGCCCGGTGGCCTCCCTGAGAACCTGCTGCACCGTGAGAGAAATGCTGCCAGTGATTCTGTGTTCTCAGGAGCTTAACAGTGGCTACGTCATCTGCTTCAGCTCTGAGCTCTGTGCATTGTCATTGCCCATAAAGGACAGGAAGGCAGGTACGTAGGAAGTACAAAGGAAGGACATCAGGAAAGAGTAAGACGAGAATGAAGTCAACAGGCATTTCTCAAAAGCCCACTTGAGAAGAAGTGTTTCACTGTGCAAATGGAGGCAATAACATTGCCAATTAGTATGCTGTGGGAAAGTCTGATTACGGAAAGGAACCTACTTAGGCCGTCTTGTTCTACCCTTCTGGCTCGATTCTCTGTTTCTAGTTTCTTTAAAAAACAAAAACAAACAAACAAAAAAAAAACTCAGGCAGTATTTTAAATAGCATGGAATTATTAATATTCTGGATATTTCTTTTAAATAAAAAGTGTATTTTGGATCTTAGATATATGACTTAAGAATTCTTAGCTGGGTGGAGTTGTGCATGCCTATAATTCCAGCCCACTGGTAGGCTGGAACAAGACGATTGCAAGTTTGAGCCCTGCCCTGTGTGAGACTAGCAAAGGGCTGGACAGTAGCTCTGTGCAAAGGCCCTGGGTTCATTCCTAGTATTGGGGGGGTTGCTCTATTTAATTCTCCGTTCTCCAAGGAAAGAGAAGATCCAGGCATCTGCTACTACCACTATTAAGTAATGTGACAATAGTCATTCAATAAAGTTCCATTCAACAAAAATAATCAAAATAGTTACTCAGCAAAAAAATTGAAATGATTTATTCTAAATTCTTTTCCATGAGGGGTTTCTGCCCTGGTTATGAAGAAAAGTTTCTCAGTTCTGGCATTATTGCGCAGAGCATTTGTTTCCTTTGTGGGACAGTAGGAAGGTCATGCCAGCACATTCTGTATATTACATAAATGTTTTATAAAACATGAAAATTGCACAGCAATTAATAGTTTAAAGGAAATTGAAGATGTCGCTTCTTGGTGATTAATGATTCCTTACTGAGGAGTCATTTTGATGCCCATAGGCATTGGCTACGGCCTCTGGTAGCTGTGTATGGGGAAGAGAAACACATATTAGACCTGTGCACTGCTCCGTGAGTGGCCCACTGGCTGAACAGCCACGGAGCAGGGTGATGCCCACAGTGGGTACTGAAGGTTGCGTCGTCTGCCCTCTCATTGTCACGGCAGCACCATAGAACTTGGAGCAGGCAGGAGCGGCCTGGTTTGGGAGAGTTCTCTGTATCACTTTGGCCTGGGGTTCACCTGGACTGCGCAGTGACCAAGCCCATGTCTCTGCTTCTTGTAGACATTAGCACTCGGCAGGCCACCTGTGCTCCTTTACTGAGCAGCTGCAGTCCTGAAGGAGGCTGCCGGATCTGTAAGGGGAATCATGTGAATCTGCCGCTCCTCTCTGGCAGTATCACAGTGTCACATGGTTTGCTGGCGTGTGCTCACTTTGCAGCAGTATTCTTAGTCCTTCTTCAAAAGCATCCATATTGTCTTGCCGCATGGGGCTCAGAAAAACATTTTCAGTTCTAGGAGACATGTGTAGCATGCATTCATTCCGTCCAGCTTTTTGGATCATACATAGACACATACCTGGAAGGTACCAGAAACATACTCAGTTTTCTTTCAGGTTGTTGACAGGTTTTCTATGACTGCTTTTCAACTCCAATGGTTTCTCATATAAACATCAGCGAGATTTGGAGGCTGCTCATGAATTGGGACAATGGTAACTTCTAGACTTGCCACACATTATTGCCCTAATGAAGATGATAAAGTTGTTAATAAGGTAAAAGTGATGAATTATTCATGTTCCTGTAGCTGTTCAGAGGGGAAGTAGATGAAAGTGGCAACCTGAGCATGTGTGATTGTTTTATGCAGTTAATTCAGTTAATTTTGTGTCACTATGATACAGAACTAAGACTTGTCACTTGAGCCCAGGAATTCAAGGCCAGACTGGGCAAGATAGCAAGACTGTTGATGGATGATAGATAGATAGATAGATAGATAGATAAAATTTTTAATCAATGCCCTAAAATTATTCCACTTTGCTAGTAATAGAATTGAATGACTTCATTAGACAACTAAACAACAGCATAGCTAATCACAATTTTCTTTTATGCTGAACTGAATTTCGTTTTGGTTTTAACTTTGATTTGCACTGCTAAGGGAAGCAAGCCTGTCATACACCAGTACTTGCCAGCTTTCAGACCTAAGTACTTTTTGCAAAGTATGCTTAAAACTTTCCCATTAGGACACTTCATAAGCTTTACCCATGAAGGTGGTTGGATCACAAAGGATTTTTATTTTCCTCTGAGAGTCTCCATTTTAGGCTGCCATGCCTCTGGATCCCCTCAACAGCAGACAACAATAAAGCTGACCAAGGCCATCATTTAAGGGAATAGTTGATTGTGGACGTGATCTTCTAGGACAATGGGGAATGGGGAAAATGAGATGTAAAACTAAAGGGAGAGGTTGAAGCAGGCTCAGCTGGCTTTCTAAATCTTTTCTTGTTGAACAAGCCAGAGGTATTGAATGTTAGGTTTGAGGGATTATCTAAAACCAGTGCATTAAAAGATCAGGTTGTTAGAGGCTTTTGCTTCCAAATCGTACAGTTTGCTTAAAGTGTTGGGCAACAAACCCAGCAAACTCTGAGAAGCAGTGTTGGGACAGAGATGTTCTGCAACTTGCCCTGCCTCTAGGGTGGCTGGTAAATATAGCGAAGGTGGAGAGGCAGTCCGGTCAGGGATCCCTCACCCTGTGATTATCTAGTGTCTTCTTCCTAGTGCATGTGAGTTTCTGTAATTTTTTTGATAGGGAAGACAGAGGTAAGTGCACTGCTCAAAGGCATTCAGAATGGTATGGAAATTGGCAGTAGTGGTGAACACACAGCTCATAATCATAACCAAGGCTTGCATGCAAGAGGGATGGCCTAAGTATGTCGGTCTAGTAGTGTCTAGGTCTGCCACGAGAGTTGCGAAATCAGTGATCGAAGTCCTCACTACAGATACTGTAGCCTCTGTGACGAGCATCTAAAATGCTTTTGTAAACACCCTTTTGATTTTGAGTGAGGGATTTGAACAAAACTCCATGCAGGAAGAACTACACCGAATTTAAAAAGACTCTGGCTTTCACTCAGAAACCGACAGTTTCTGAGTGCCGACAGTTAGAAACCGACAGTTTCTAATGCCAGTTAGCTGTGCTGCTAACCCACAATGCTTATTTTTAAGTGAGGAAGGGTGCCTTTTTTAAGTGGAGCTTTGGCTTAAAGTTTCTCTTACTATCATGTATATTACCTGCTGACAAAGGAGAGTATTCTACTGCTGAATCGCTGAGCCGCTATTGTTAAATCCATATTGTGCTTTTCTTCCCACATAGGAACTGGTATTTCCCATCTTTAATACATATTTAAATAAAACTAACCTACCTATCTAGACATTGGGTGAAAGAGTATCATTTTAAACAGCAAATAGAAGGCAGACCGCAGGCACATCCTTTGGCTATGTTTTACGTGTGTTCGGGGATAAGTGGAGGAAGTAAAACTGCTATAGTCCATAAAGGGGTAGCCTGGGAAAGAGGACGACGCACATTCTCCCTGGAGACGACATACATTGCGGCCAACCAACTAAGTCACGTGGTGCGAGGGGGCTCTTTACTTTCTCCTCCACAGCCCTTCCTCTGATGTCACAAATCTATTCTTTCCTGGGAGAATTAATTAGTATTCACTGGGTGCAGTTGGCAAGAAGAAAGGAGGGAGGGGAGAGGGCGAGATCTTAAGAAAGAGAGCAAGAAGCAAGAGGCTGTGGGGGAGCAGACCCTCCCCCAGCCGCATTGAGAGTGGGGTACAGTTGGGCGCAGAATGGCTGTTTTATAACTGGGATCCTCGCTGACGTATGGCTGCCTGCTCCTTGGCAGCTGTCTTGATGGACCAGTAGGCAGAGCGAAATTGACGCTGACAAGACTTTTGCATCTTGGAAGGGACTGTAATCTACTGTAGTGAAGAACAGAGCCTCTCAATCAGGCGGGTGTAAATAAGAGACGGAGGGGAGCCCAAAAGAAAAGGAAGAGGAGGAAAAAAGCGTGTGTTGGGGGGAGCAGGCAAAAGCATTTTTGGTGGATGGTATGAAGCCAGCCATGGAAACTGCAGCCGAGGAAAATACTGAACAAAGCCAAGAGAGAAAAGGTACCCAGCGCTCTGACAATAGCCTGTTTAAAGCTTTTCACTGAGGGTGCTTGAGAAGGGTTAGCGGGGTTTTGTCCCCCTTTGAAAATGGCTCTGATACAATCCCTGTGGCATGAGCTGGTTTCAGGGTGGTGGTTTCCTGTGGGCTGATGTTAAATTAACATTAGAGCTGCCTCTCGGCGACCTATTCCTGTTGCAAATCTTTCTACGGAAGGTGATCTTTCATAGAAGGATGTGTGTAGTTTGTCACCTTGGGTGGCTGGGCTGGGAAAAGTCTTTTTATTAATATCATTAATCATAATTGAGATGCTATGTTCTGCATGTGCTATTCCCGGGACATGGGATGTATGTCTTCTGCTAATGCCGAGGAGGAACTAAAGGGGCACGCATGCTAATTATGCTTTGGTTACGCTACTACACTAGTGTTTTGGATCTTTTCTGATTTTCTTAATCTCATAGGATTGTTCTTTCCATGTATCAGGCCCTGTCTGTGGCATGTAATAATCATTTACAGTTGGAACTTGAGCGGGAGGATGTCAGCTCTGTCGCCTAGTGCTGATGGGGTGGGGAGGTCTCCTGCTAATTACAACATGAAAGATTTGGGGCAGGAAAATTAAGACAGGTCTTGTTCCTTGAAGGTAATCATAGAACATGGCACACATTTTATACATAAGCTAGCCTTTTCAAGAAATTCATGTTTTTATAGTAAGAAGATGCAGAAAATAGAGGCTAAAATTAATCTCTCCTTCGGTAAATCCCAACTGTGAAGTGTGCTGCCCCATGAAATCAGCTCAGCCACTGTTAGGTTAATAGTGTAGGACTGCGTCATAATTGATGTCCCTCGCTTGAAGTTGTAGACGGTCATAAATGTGTGAAAACATTTTCTATAACTGCGTTGAGGTGTCATGCCCCTCAAGCACGAAGTAAGTCGGTAAACAGTAGTAGTTTCCCAGGATCGAGGCACAGCTACATTTTCCTTGTGCCTGTGTAAGCTGAAATAGATGAAGCTGCTAATAGTCAACCATTTTAAGCCTACAACAAACAGCAACTGTATGTCGTTAGACTTAATAACATGCTTGAATAGAAGCTCCTTGTTTTTATATACAATTTCTGTATATGTTGGCATTTTATCTGAAACAGACCAATTTCATTTTTTAGCTTTATTTGTAAAAGTAGGATGAAACACAAATGACACCAACTTGCCATTAACCATTTTTTTTATTTTAGAGCTCAGTGGCATTAAACTGGCAATTTAGTTTTAAACTTGGTACTTTAGTTCCGTTCTTTAATCAAACCTACCTTTCCCCAACAAAAGACCACATTTTTTTCTTATTTTCAAATCTGTGTGAGTGACCAGGTAGCAGGTAATGTGGGAAGATTTTCAGAATATTCGCCAAGGTGAGGAAGTGAGATAAAAGTTTAAAGATCCATGTCTAGGATGAGAGATTAAGTTGATTGCATATTTGGAGAGCACAACAGTATAACAGAATGTTCCCAAAGCAACTTGCCACATTTATAGCAATTTGTTTTCCTAAAGTAGAGGGTTCTATTTCCTACATAGTTTTCATTTTCACTAATATAATGTTTGCCTTTAGCAAATAAAACCATTTTGATCTCTGCAGGAACGTACCTTTTGGGTTTTTCTTTCTGGAGCAACCAAAGGATATATAACCCAGTATACCGTCCTTACTACACAATCGTCTATCTCACCATTTTGTTTCATGAACTGTGATTAATTTTATGTGAGTTAAATATTATTCAATAATAAGTCTTACAGGTTGCCACTACATTATGAGAACCTGTATTTGAAAACTCACGAGCTATGGTTTTAAGGACAGAATTAGAAATGAAAACATTATTCCTGGAAGAACTTTTAAAATTACCAAACTTATAAATACCAGCTGTTCACTAAGTAATTCAAAGCGCCAAAGGAGTAAAAGGTAGCATCACACATAGGATTGGTACATGCTTAAATAAGAATATTGGCCAGGATACTTATTTTTACTGATGTACAGTTATAAGGATTGCAATCACTTTATGACCTTCCAGAATGTTGATCTGGAGGGTAGTTTATCTGTTCATGACCATTTAGATGAAGAAGTTCATCAACCAGCAGCCCAAAATCAAGATTCACATAACAGTGTCTTTATAGTTCCCCCAGTTTGCTTGCCTGTTGCCTTAAGTTCCACATTAAACAATAGCCACAGAACTTGGGTGTGCTTGTTCAGGCCTGTATTTCCTCTAATTTATGGATAAATGTTTACTTCATTGAAAGTAACATTTACAGATTTGCCATCATTAGTTATAGGATGTGAGATATAATCTTGGACCTAGTGGCTCCCTGATCCCCCCATTTCTGGCTTTTTTAAAAAGTGTTTCCAAGGGCCCTTGTTTCCTAAATTCAATCCTACACACCTTACCATTTCAAACTGAGTATTTCATGCACAGAGATTTTCCTCCTCTATTCTTCCTTCTGTCCTTGTCTTTAATGGTTGGTGACAGAGAAAATGCTTGTCCCTTAATTTGGGATACTATTGTCCTCTGGCTAAGCTCGTGAATTAATAGCTTTGGATAATTATTACAGTGTCTATTAAGAATATAAATGAAGCTTAGATTTATAAATTGGCCTCAGATTTTCTAGTCTGTGTCCTTTCCTGAGAGGGAGTTTCCACAGGACAGCACAACCCAGCTACTGTGATTCACTAACTCCTACCGAGAGAGCTGTTTCTTTTAAAACTAAATCAGAATGCCTTTGTTCCTATTTTGCAGAAAAATAAATCAAGGCTTTATCAAAGGAAAGCATTTGTATGTTTGAAATTGCCTCATTGCTTTTATCAAAGAATACTACTGGCTGACCAAAATTCACAAGAAGTACTCAGATATTCTAAAAGGAAGGCAAGGAGGTTTTCTCAGATGAATGTATGAAATGCTTAATTATTTCAAATGATGTTTTTAATTGAGAACATTAAATTAAATCAAAGTGTGAGGGCTGAATAAACAGAATCATTGAAAATGGAGTAAGTGGAGAAAATGACTATGGAGGAATTAAAGGAAATAGGTCACGGGGCCCGGTAATAAAAAGATAGAGACCTGGGTTTGCATTTATTTCAGTGGAATATTACTTGATATGAATTCATTTGTCAAAACAGATGCATCCAGAATTTTAGGAGCATGTAATTACTAGGAAAAAAAGCAGTTGAATCCAAGAAACTCTGCATACACTATTATGTAAAAAAATTGAGTATCTGTGATGAAAATTATTTTTATTATGTGTAGGAAGTTGGATTCCACTGAAATAATTATAGTCAGGCTAGTCTAGTTCCTGTGAATCACGGCTGAAATAAATTCCAGAATACAGGCATCAAATTAAGTTCCTAACTGCATAAGGAAGAAAAATATAGTCAATTGGAAATAATGTTTAATTTAAAGTAAATTGCAGGATATTGAGAGAGTAACAAACACATTCAAATTATTGACTTGTTTAAAACATTAGAAACTCCATTTTAATGTTCTGATCTAGTAGCTGTAATTTCTTACAATTTTTAATTTAACAAAATGTGTGTGCCTTTGGATAGCCCTTTTTTTTGCTTAGAAAGAAAAGTACTTCTCCACCTTCTGAGCTTGTATGCTGTAACCCAAAGCGACACAGTTGATATTTCATAATGATCTATGAGCCAGTGAATTTCTGTTGACATTTTCTAACTTTTTCCATGAATAGGACCCAGAGAAAGTTTTAGATGTAATTATTCTCTGTGAGAATTTGCCAGGGTGGACATCTGAAGAGGTGATATCTGAGGAATAGGCTGTAGAAAAAAGTGGCCAACCAGATGGCACAGGACACGTGTAGGTATGATATGACACCCTTTGGGGACTTCTTTAAAAAAAGAATAAGTATGGAGAAGAATCTCAAGGAGGCATTTGGTGATGTGCTACTTTTATATCATCAGTTCCATGAGCATGCTTTTCAAGACCTGGCCTTGCTGAACTTTTAGAAAAAGAATTCTGGCCTATTTCTGGAAATTTAGATTTGTCTTCCTTGGAATTGAATGTAAACCTGAATTCAGGTTGCAAGTTTTAAGATCCCATTTCTCTGTTACTTGGAAATACAGGTCAAGTTAGAGTTAATCCTAATAAAATAATTTGCTAGTCTTGGGCCAGGACATAGCTCAGGGGCGCAAGTGCCTTCCTGGCAAGTGCAAGATCCTGAGTTTGATCCCCACTTCTGCAAAATGAATAAATATATAAATAAATAAACAAACAAACACACACTTTAAAATAATAATTTTCTAGTCTCACTGTCTCAGAGCATGTAAAAGAGCCAGTGTTCTTATGATGTCAACTTCCCCTCACTGGGACTGGTGATGTATTGGATTGTTCCAAAAACACTCCCTTGCTTTCTTCTCCTTTGAACCAGATGCACATACACACCAGACGACTGTTCAGGAAAAAGAGTGGATACGGGATGGAGGAAGAGCCACATGCCTGTTGGCTTTGAGAGAGGGAGGCTCTAATCCCAGTTTTGCAAATGTGCTTCATTTCTTTATTTATTCATCTGATAATGCTGTCCTTTGAAACCTCATCCTTCCCTGTCTTCTTAGCTTATAATTCCAGGAGCTAACTCATCTTAGGTACTCCAAGGAGTATAGTCATGGGTCTAACCATAACTTTGCTGCTTTGTGGCAAATTAAATGCCAGACAATAGTGCCACAGAGTAGAATCTTGATTCTTAGCCAATCCAGTGGTATTTCTTTCTGAAGTATGTAATAAGAGAAAATGAAATCATGTTCTGTTTTACAGACCAATTGTATTAAATACATTAATGGCTTCATAGAGTTAAGCCTTACTATGCTACATCCAATGCCAGAGTTCACATTTTTGTCCCACAAAAGGCCAGGTAGAAAATATTTTGGGCATTTCAGGCCTCGCATCACTATCCTATCTGCTCACATTGGCCATTATAGCATGAGAACAGCCATAGATAGTATAGAAACAAATAGCTGGGATTGGGTTCCAGGCAAATTTCATTACAAAAATAAGACACCCATGGTTTGCCAGTCTTCACCAATTTCTGTTGTTATGGCTTTCCTTTAATATTTTAACTAATCACTAAAAATGAAGAATACCCACTAGAGCCCCAAAACATCTTCTCCAGCCAAGACAGTCCTTCTTGGCAGCTCAGTGTTTGCCACTTAATTCCTTCCAGGGATCATTTCCTAGGTGCTAAAAACCATTCGAGTCGCAGTTTTGCTTGATCAGCCCCGTCACTGATGACATTATCTAAGTAAGTAGCACAAAGGGGAGCGAGGCATTGTTCCGTTTTCCTTCTCTCAGTTTCTCCTGGTTTGTGCCACAGCTGCACGTGGTGATGACCATTTCACCTCTGTCGTCTGATCTCAAAGGGAGAAACCACTGCAGTCTTTCTCTGTAGAGCAGAAGCCATTTCTTCATTCTTGTCAGGTGCTTAAATTGAAGAGGACATATAACAAACCACTCTGTCGGACTCTCCTTGCAATCTGATGACTCAGGTGTTGGAACCCTGTCCTTGGAAATAACATGAATTTGTGATCTCTCAGATTTAATAAATAACCATAATTTAATGGCTCAATTCCAGTGTGGCTCAAGAGTATAAAACAGAAGTGGCTTTCTTCTCTTTCACATCTAAAGATTTACTTTTACCAAAAGGCCTCCCTCACATAAGTAGTAGTCAAAGGAAGTAGGAAACATTCATACGTTACACAATCCTACTTCTGTATCTATTGGCTTGCCTTATTTTTATGTTACATTAAATGTCTCAAGCATAACTGTCACTTTTTTCTCAAAAAATACACCAGTGCTAGAGGGCCTATGGTTTTTCATCATCGCTGTCATTCAGCAGCCAGTATCTGAGCAGTACGAATCTGCAGATGTCCCCATCTCGGTGAAGAGATAAAGACAACGTATGAAGGAAGCCTCTGAGTTGCATGGCCTGCATAGAGTAGAAGTCAGAGAGTTTAAGGGACCACTTCCGGGCCACAGGGCGCCGAGATACTCCCTTGATTTCAATCAACTACTCATTCGGCAAAAGTTCAATGGGTACAAGGGGCTGGGGAGATAGCTCCGAGGCACAAGTGCCTGCTGGGCAAGTGCAAGGTCGTGAGTTCGAACCCTGGTCCCACAAAAAAAAAAAAAAAAAAGTTCAATGGGTACCAACTGTGTACTGGGTGTACAGGGATACAGTGTGAAGAAGGCAGGTGAAGCTCAGTTAGTAAAGTGTTTTCCTGTTGCAAATAAGGCCCTAGGTTAGATCCCTAGCACACAGCCCTACCCCAAAGAAAATTTTCACATCAACAGTGACTGAGGGACTTTGATTCCTCTTACTTGGGGACCAGTGAGAATGGCTTACCTCTTCATCGAGAGCAAATGGATTAAACCACGAGGTGGCCTGAGCTTCTGGCTCTTTCCACCAGCCTAGCTATATTTCTTTGCTTCTGAGAATGTATGTCTACTATTGCCTCCAAGAATCTCTTGAAATGGCAAACATCTAAATCCAAGGAAAGCTGAGACTTTCAGACTTTCACCCTGAATTCGTATCAGAAGCTGCAAACCTAGGCCTTTTCTTGAGAGGACACAGAAGCCCAGCGCACCTCTACACAGAGCTCAGAAAAAAATTCTCCTTGCATTTAAGGAGTGCCTCTGCAAGAGTAGAAAACTTGAGCAAACTCTCAGGCCCTGGAGAATAGGGTAACGTTGAGTGATCGCCCTCTGGAGGCCGATTTCCCAGGCGCACATCCAGGCTCCTCCGCCTGGTGCCTGAAATTACCACAAGCAAGTGCTTATTCCTGTCTCATCGTTGTCCCTTTTTCATTTGGCAAGTTGACATAATTATTTCATAGGACAATTGTGTCAAATGAGGTAACAGGTGTCATACGCTTATCATGACTTGCATACACTAAGCCCTCCATCTATTAGAGTTGTGGCCATCATTATTGACAGCAAAAAAAAAAAAAAAAAAAAAGTTAATTGTGCAGTTCTGATCTTATCCAAGTATCTTTAATTTTTCCTTTTTAGCAAGGTATTTTTATTTTACCTTTGAACCCAAAACATTTTCTCTAAAATACCACCTAGCGAAGGTTATCTCTGCTTCCCAAGTGGAAACTTCTGGAGAGTTGGCAGACTTGGTGGGGAATAAGTCAGTATTTTGGGCAGCTCTGTGAGGTGTCCAGTGGGCCTGGAAAGGGTGGTGGCAACAGCCTTGTGACCTGACTGTTTGCTGGTCTTTATCTTCAGTGATCTACGGTGCCATATGGAACATTTGAACCCACTCTGCTGATGGAATCATTACTCAAGTCAACAAGAGAGGCACTTTAAAAAATTTTTAAGCCCTTAAATATTTGTGATACCCCAAAGGATATAACCCCTTATTCAGTTTTATGGGATTTTCAGGCAGACAACTGGCCAGAATGACTTAATGGTTTTTCAGGGACTTCACGATTATATTTCATCTAACAATTACCAGAAGCCTGCTCTGTGCAAGGCAAATTGGTAGGTATTTTCCTCTCTAAACCTCAAAGAAGTGTGAAATATTGTCATATCACCAGAAAGAGACTTGATTCCACAAAGGACCAATTGTCACCACTTTGAGTGAGTAGTGACATGATCTGAGGCCAAAAGCCCTTTGTAAGGCGGCAAGAGATCACTGAGGCTGGATTTTATCCAGAACATTCCAGGTTCTGACACACTGAGCTAAAGATGATATGACACAGAATGCCACAGATGTCACCGAGAGGACAGGCATTTGCTTGATTCAAAATTCAGCAGGTCACAGGATTTTTTGACAAATTTTTAGGATGTATACTGGGGACCATTATAGAGAGTGGGCCTGTATTCACCTTTGCTTGTACAGCTGGCAGTAATTATAGTGCTCTGTTGGTCTGAAAAGGAAATTGACAAAGAAAACTACTATGAGAAGCCAAAATTTAACTATAAATAGTATCTTGCCAAAATGAGCATTTTAAGAGGTGGATTGGGGGAAAGAGGGAAGAAACTGAGCAGAGCAAACACAATTTTGGTGCTTTGTGTAAGCATAAATTCAAAGATGGAGGAAGAAACTCCCTACATTTATTATGCTGAGCTCATAAGTTCGTGCTGGAAGGTTGCATTTCAATACCATATTTTTTGAACTCCCCATTCCTTTAACTATATGGTAAAAAAATAACATAAAATGCTGATATACAATCTTTGCTGGAGATAGAGACACTGACTCTTTGCCACCTGAAATTGGCAGTGAACAGCAGAGCTGAAATGGAAATTGGCAGGTACCACTGGATGTACCCAGGCTCAAAGAACCACCAGTACCATCCTGTGCCAACCCTGGGGGACAGGGCTAGCCCCTTGAGCAGTCCAGGTAAATACAGCCTTGGGGAGAATTCTAATAGCAAGTCAACTGTTATCTTTACTATGATTTGTAATGGCTCTTTCGGCTTGGTGATATTTCATGTCTTGCTTGATGCATTCATTTGTTGACATTGGCGTGGGTGGAATAGATCCTTTGCAAATTTTTTGATCATCCTTCATTTTCCCTCTCCTTTTCCATTCCACCCCATTGTTCTCCACTTTACTCCCCCATTCCCTCTTTCCTCACCCCCTACCTCTTCTTCTCAAAGAAAACAGCATGCAGTGAGGTATGTTTTTGGGTGAACTATGAAATTCTAATGGGTAACTCAGTAGTAGGAAAGGGAGCCTTACTTGTCCAACATAAGGCCCAGAACTGGACAGGCCAGTAAAGAAGCCTTGGATCTGAGGGTCCTCAATATCCCCAGTGCCTGTACAGCCCTACCATTTGGCAATACTTTCTCTGAATTTCATTTACTGCCATTGAGAAGGAAAAGACAACGTAATCTTCACTGGGTACTCAAATTCCACCAGGTAGGTCCACTGGGCCCATTTTCCATTGATATTGCTCATAATGAACATTGGACTCTCCAACTACTGGGTGGTAGGGCTGAGTGAAGTGTGTGCAAGTCTGCTTGGAGGCCCAGAATGCTGAGCAATATGAGCATTCCCTCTCCTGTGGACCCAAATCCACATGGGGCTCTGTATTTCACGACCCTGAAACTTAGCTGATTTTTACCAACAATAAGCCCTAGCTCAAACTGCAGAAAGTATTGGTATAATGAGCTGGAAGTGGGTCAGATAAACAAAGCATCAGCCTTAGAGTATTGCTGATTTTCTGTCAACTCATAATGTCACTTCTCCCAAATGGTTGCTTGCTTTTTGAGGACTAAGTCAGAAGCAATGAGAAGTAGAACTACAGAGAGACTGATCCTGAGATTTAGGGCAAGATATCAACCACTGAATGGCAGGCATAAAACTCACAATTTAATAAAACTTTCTGTGTCTTTTTAAGATCTAAACGGTGACATCAGCTTAAGTAATGTGAAATCTGACTTTCCAGTCACTTCTATATCTTGAGCTATGCATTCCTTCATTCAACCCATGGTGTTAGGTGGGTTTCCAAATATGTGTACATGTCTGCTCCTGATTAGAAAAGCTGAGAAAGGATGGACTGGGCATCCATTCTCAGAGATCCTTTAAAGGATGCAGAGGCTTCTGGAATCTTGATTTGCAGATTGCCATTAGTTGTGCTATATTCATACAACATATTGCTCATCAGCAATAAAAAGAATGAAGTACTGACACATGGCATGGGACACAGGTAGCCATCAGAAGCATGCTGCCAAACTAAAGAAGCCAGACACAGAGGCCCGATGCATTATGACTGTTTATATGAAATTTCTACAACTGGTGAATCTTTAGAGATAAAAAGTAGATTAGTGGGGGTCAGAGGCTGCAGGAAGTTGGGACTGGAGATTAATTACTGATGGGCTGGCCATAAGGCTTCCCTTTTGAGGTAATGAAAATATTCTAAAATTAAATTGTGGTGATGGTTACACAACTCCGGAAATCTACTCAAAACCATTGAATTGGACACTTTAAACAGGTATGTTTTGTGGTGTATAAATTATATCTCAAGCTATTTTCTAGAACCCCCCAACCCATTGGATGTCCATAGTTCAAGGTGGTAGGTAAGCAAGGAATATGACCAAAAAAAGTCCCCCCAATTTATCAGACACTACAGTTGAGGTAGAATGGCTCTTTTTCAGGGTGTTTGATAATGCTAAGACACTTGGAAATCCAGAAAGAAATTGAGTCTTTTTGGTATATTAATTCACTAAGCTGGCAAAGAGTCAACAGTACACTGGGTGTGGTAGCACAAGCCAAAAACCTAAGCATGTTGGGAGAAAGTTTGTAAGTGTGAGCACAACCTAGGTAACACCAAATTAATGAGATCCTGCCATAAAAGATAAAGTGCTGAAAGAGGCAGCTAATGCGAAGAGCCTTGGTTTAATGCCCAGTACCACATAAACAAAAAGAGTAAACACGATTTGGATTGGGGTGATATACTTCTATCTATAGTTGTTGATGGCTTTCTCCAAGTGTTGTACAGCTCCTTGTCTGAGCATCGGAGGGAGATTTCTGTATTTTTCTATATTTTTGACAAAATCTCAGATTACTGGCATTCGAGCAACAGTACCAGCTAAGAGCAGAAATGCAAGACTCTGAAGTTAAGTTGTTCGAGAATTCAGAAGAGTTTGAATTTTCCAAAGGCATATGGCATGGTGTCACCCCAAGGTCCAGGTACCATTCCCTGTGCAACCCATTATCCTCTGCAGAGCCTGAGGCAGATAAGTGCAAACTGCCCTCCATCGCTTGTCCTCTGTCCATGCCAGTTGGGTTTTTGGCACCAAGGACATTTGTGTCATCAGAGGTTTCACTGTCAGCTAAATTAGACAAGAACTAAAACTTTAAAAAGAAATCCAGAGCTTTGAGGGGTTTTAAAAGTTCCAGAATGACCTGATGAGAACTCATGAGGCTTGTATGGTATTGGGAAGCTGGTACCATCACAAGTGAGACTTCTATGAACTGGAGTAGAAATGAAATCACTTATTTAAATCACTTTAAGTAAGTACGTATCTTCCTAGCTCCTGAAGTCCTCTCTACTCACACGTTACTTTAATGTGTGCATCCGCTGCAATCAGTAAAAATAAGATGCTCCTGAGACATAAACTGTGGGGAGCCAGGCACCGAGACCTTCATGCTAGGTAGTGGAAAGATGATGGCGTAGGCCAAGGGTGAGACCTACCCCAGCCCAGTTAGTGCCTTTCCAGGCGCTGGGAGGTTTTTTTTGGCTCCAAAATCAATGCGGTTGCCATTATGTACTTAGATCCCAAACCAGATGGTGTGAGGGAGAAAATAGAGAATTCCATATGGCGCTTGTGTGCTGCTTTTTTTGGGGGGGGAGGGGGTAGAATTCTGTTTCTTTCTATGGAAGAATAAAGAGGTTTTCCCGCAGCCTGAACAGAAAGGCTTTGGCAGTAGAAAATGACTCTCTCACCTGCACAGTCAGTATGGGCGTCACTGCCTCTCCCAGATTTACGTAGTGCCCCCCAAAAAAGATTCAGGTGGTTCCAGTCTCCTAGGCTTTGATATTTTTCATGTCTGTTAGTCTTTTTGTTCTTCTGTAATTTCCCAATAGAATTGCAACTTTTAGGACTCAGCTCACCATAGGTTTCTTTTTTTTCCTTTTCTTTCCATTGTTTTTAGCCTTTCTTGGCAGGTCGTGCTGGCCAGAGGAAATCAAAGGGATTACCCCAGAGCAACCCCTTGGGAGAATGCCTGGGGCCCAGGCCTGCCTGATGCTCTGCTACCTGGGGCAAGTAGGCTCCAAAATAACAGCTAACATTAGATCTGCACTCCCCACTGCTGTAGATTGGGTTACAAAGGCTTCATAGTGTGGTAAGAGAATTTGGATCCTTTCAGTCCTCTGTTCCAAAGGTGGACTGTGCCCCAGTGGAACTGGCACCGCTTGGGAGGTTTTTAGAAATGCAGTGTCTCTGGCCTCACTGAGCCATACTAAATCAGGGCCCCGCACTGCAATAGGATTTCTATGTAGGCACGTGAAGGTTTGAGAAGCACTAGTTTATTTTTATTTTATTTTATTTTATTTTATTTTTTGTGGTGCTAGGGATTGAACTCAGGACCCTAAGCTTGCCAGGCAGGTGCTTATTTTACTGAACTATCTCCCTAGCCCTGAGAAGCACTAGTTTAGAGCAAGAAGTGGCTTCACAGGAAGGAATTGAAGATGTGAGCTTGCCCTTGTGAAATCCACAAATTTCCCTCTTTGGAAATCAGAGAGAATGACTTAAGGTAGTATTGCCTCTGCTTTCCCTCCCTCTATCTAGAGAAGCATGAGCAAAAAACACTGTGGCAGCACACACCACACTAGGTCCTTCATGGACTGCAGGACAGTGACCTTTTTGCTCTTATCTACTTGTTTGATAAAGGAGGTGAGAAAAGAATAGTGAAAGCGGGAAAGGGTCCCTTTCGCAAACAAAGGACCAGACAGCATGTTGTTCTGAACGTGAAGAGGTTCTCAAATGTCTCTTGTCTCTTCTTTAATGTAATCCAGTGACATGGACGATGCTATCACTCAGTGTGGGTTATCACTAATGACTGTGCTGGGCTGTAGTTCGCAATCCAGCCTGACAAGCGAGGAGGTAATAACCACGACCACCACCCTGCCCTGCCTCTCCCATCACCCAATCCTTCCTTCCAAATCCCAATTGCTGTGATCCTAGTGTGGAGCTGGCCATAGATAACTGCAGCTGTCCGGACAAAGAGAGAGGAGACCTGGAAGTGCTGGTGCTCAGCGAGAAGCCCAGGTGTTAGGACTTGCATTGCCAAGGATGGGTTCCTCAGCAGCCCTGGCAGCTTGGTGACTGGGAGGAAGGACTGGCATCCTCAGGTTAGGCTGTGTGAGGCTTTGCTGCCCATGTATGACCTCAGGCAGGCAGCCAAAACCTGTAGCTTTGATCCCTACCTCCTAGCTCCCCAAGGCTGGACCTGGGATTTCCTTTTCCATGAGTCCTGGGAAATACTGTTGGATTTTTGCCTTTGAGAGGACAAGCACCTCCATGCTCGCTGCGTTGTGCAACCTCCGTGTGGCTGAACATCCCCCAGAACTGTGGACTTGTGATGTTGTGTGGGTGCAATGAGGCTGCCTACCTGTACCCCAAATCTGGGTGCAGGAGCCTTCAGAGCCAGGAAATTCTCAGCCTGTGGATACTTCCAGTCATTCAGGGCATTTCTTGTCCAATGGAGGGAAACGGTGAACACCATGCAAGCTCAATGTAGTTTAGGCTCACACTGTAAGTGCCCAGAGATCTTTAGGTTCTTTGCACTTTTACTATGGAAATTATTTCATTTTTAGATCACTGGCAGTTTTCAAAAAAAATGTGGCCTATTAGTAACGATTTTTATAGGTAGTTTCCCAGACTATAATGAGCCATTTAATATGTGTGTGTCTATTATTGCTTTTCCTGATTGTTTACAGTGCCAATATTTTGCTTGCTGTATTGTCAGTATATGATTAGTGTTTGATTATGTAATGGTGTCCTCCTGTGTCTGTGATACATCCACTGTCTTTGCTTTTCACTCCTATGTCTGCTCCTCATTTCAGAATAGGCAGACAAATACAGCAGAGTTAAAAATCATATCGATTACTCTGACTACCGATGTGAGGCTTTTTCTTGGGCATGACAGCTGATTTTAGGGACAGTTTGGCGTATTCCAAGTCTAATAATTCTCAGTCTTTCAGAAGCAATGGTAAGTCTTTATCTCCTTTATGATGTACCTCATGTTATGTTTTCAGTTACTTAATTCTATTCTGCAGTCTTCTGTCACACCTCAAGGTAACTGGGGACCCTGAAGTAGCTACGAAGTAGCTGGAGTTGGCTTTCCTCCTCACCAGGCTGAGCTCTTTGGGTGACCCCATCACACCCAAGAAAGCCATATTCCAGCCTTTTTCTGTATTTATGAAAAGCTGGCCAAAAATAGCTTTCGCACTAAGTGCACTGCTTTGGCTATCAGAGTGACATTTCAGTGGGATAAGGCTTTCTCTGAAAATCGTGTGCTTCTCTTTTATCTGGAAACTTCTACAAACAGTACTTAAGGAACATAAATCTAGTGATGACATACCTGCTTGTAAGTAGACATAATGGGGTCAGAACAAGGCTTTCCATGTCTTCAAATAACCTACTTTACCTTTATGGGCTGTTCCACACTGGTAATCAATGGTGATTTCTCTGAGGCTTTGACTTAGACCAAGCTTGTGATGTCACCCATTATGTTTTTGTAAATAAACTTGTACCCAAACCAGCCACACTCATTTATTTATAGGTCATTGCTGGCTGCCTTGTGCTCCAGTGGCAGAACTGAGAAGTTGTCACCTTAAGCCCTACAGAGCCCTGAATCTGCAAAGTGACACATCATAACTTTGGCCATGTTCTATCACCAATAGCCAAAGCCCTGCCGCCTGCAATCACGTGGTATGAGAGGGATTTCCCCACAGACGTGGATACAGGAGGTGGAGATCACTAGAGCGCATGACACAGCTGCCTGCCATTTCCCAGCGGAAATGCATGCAGGATCCCCTTAAAGTCCTGGCTTCACTCCTGAATGCTAATGGCCACTTCACTTTCCCAAAGCCTGGGAACCTAGCAGGTGTTCACCATCTCTGTGAGTCTCCTGTCTTGCTCTCTACTTTGTCCTGCCCCAGTGCCTGGGCCCAAGAAAGCTCTCATTCATAGCGCTGAGAGTGAATTGCCTTTAGCACTCGTGACAAGTGTGACTGTGTACCACGATGAGCGGTTTCTGTGGCCAAGGTCTTACAGTCTCTGAGTTGCTCAAAAGCTCAACAGGTATTTAACTCAGCTGAAACGGAGTATCGCTGTCACCCTCCCACACCTGCAGCTCCCATGTTTTGATTGTATCCATCCTATCTGTGACCCTCTTTTGCTCTCTCGCTTGCATAACCCCAGGCAGAACAGATACATTTTAATCAGCTCCCTTTGTTTTTCTTGTTCCTAATTCTAGCTTCCTGTCCTATCTGTGTGGCAGAAGTCCTGAATCCTGCCCTACCGTTTGCTGTCCCACTGTCACAGAGGTGACCCCCAGTCCACCCCAGCCACGGTGACATGGCTCCATTCCTTTGCCACCAACTATTAGTTGTTCACAACCCTTTTCAGTTTCTAGTGTCTTTTGTAAAACTCAAACCGGTCTTAAAAATGACAAAAACAAACATATTTGGGATAATATTGGCACATCCATGCTGTGTCTATTTGAGAGACTTTGGGGCAAAGCTTGACACGGGTGCATACAGGTGGAACCGGCACCATAAGGGAGAGTGATGTGTCACCACGCTCCCAAGTTTCCTCAACCCTCTGAACTCCTTCCCTCCCAGCTCTCTCCCCAAGCAATCGCTGACTGCATGCAGGCCCTTTACCCTGAGCTGTGCCCCCAGTCCTATTATTTGCGATAGGGATTCTCAAGTTGCCTAGGCTGAGTTGGAAGTTGAAAAACACCAGGCTCGGTCTCTAGGGTGCTGGGAGCACAGAGGTACACCACCATACCCAGTTTCATTTGCTTTCTGTCTCTCCATTGCTTTGCCTTTCCTAGAATGGCCCATAGGAAGATCTGTTCTCATAGATTCTCTGAGCCTTGCTCATTTGTCCATCCCTATAAAATGTCATGTTGCTGAGTTTTGTCT
>PVJA010037160.1:0-20568 GCA_004027025.1 Myocastor coypus
AAAAAAAAAAAAAAAAAAAAAAAAAAAAAAAGAAAAGAAAAAGAAAAAGCCCGGGCTCCACCCTCAGTACTCCAAAAAATAAGTCAAATAATGATTTAGGAAAAATAATCATTTCCCAAAATAGCTCTTTCTATTTTAGAAGAATTCAAATATCTCATGGAAATGATAATTCATATTTATTTATTCCTTTTTTTCGAAGAAAATAGTTATTCATGGTACATTTTAGGTATATGTAATGATCAACATCATCATAGAGAATTAGTACCTGCACAAGATAGAACTTTGTGTTTGTTTTCCTCTTTTTGTAGAACCAATATATTTCAAGACTGTTGAATACATCCTTCTACTTTTTCTAATCATTTTTTCACAAGTTAAATGTAGATTTTTAAAAATATATTTAGCATAGGGTCTCACTACACAGATCAGACTCCTAGTGATCCTCCTGTTTTCAGCCTCCCAA
This sequence comes from Myocastor coypus, assembly GCA_004027025.1. Classification (NCBI taxonomy): domain Eukaryota; kingdom Metazoa; phylum Chordata; class Mammalia; order Rodentia; family Myocastoridae; genus Myocastor; species Myocastor coypus. The sequence goes on from PVJA010037160.1 coordinate 461, forward strand.
GCATTGGAATTACAGGCATGCACTACCACTCCCAGACTCAATCCCTGTCTCAGTGCACCCTGGAGACTGGGTCAGAGCCTGCACAGCACAGGGATTGAACCCAGGTCCCTGAGCCTGCCAAAGAAGGTGCTTTGGTCCACTGAGCTATCTGGCTTACTCCTAAATATAGTTTTTCTTTTAGTCTTCTTAACAAGAGTGTTCTAGTTATTCTAACTTTTATCATTAAGCACTTTGGCTGTAGCAGTATAAATTTTACTGGTCTGTGGTAACATGAAAAGGCACAATATAGAACATCCTGATTTCACAAGGAAGTACTTACTGGGTGTCTCTTGTGTGCCCAGATCTGTGCCAGATATAGAGAAACATATTTACTTATAGCAAATTGAGAAAACTCTTATATATGTTTAAAAACTTAAGAATGGTTTCTTCAACTGTGCTTTCTAAAATACTTGCCAGGCCCAAGGTATGAGCTTTCTAAGACTTAGAAACAGATTTCCAACAGAGCCACAGAAGCTGGGACTCCAAGTAAACTATTCTATGGAGTTAAGCTTTCACTCTAACATGAAGGGAATTAAAGGAAAGGACTCTAAGCAACAAAGAAACCACTACTCAGGAAAAAAAAAAAAAATCAGCAAGGAATTGCCAAAGTATTGGGAGCTGCTGAAGCTGGAAATTGGTCCTATCTGTGACAGCAGGACAAGGCCACAGTGCCTAAAGCAGTCACACTGCCCCATTCTTGAGAAAGAGCATCCACCTGGTCAATGTCAGCTGTTAGTCACTAGGCAATGTTTGTGCCAAATATTGACTTTGCAAAGTATAAAGAAAAACCCCTATTGTTCTGGACTTCATTTGCCAATTAGAATTAGAATTCGCAAATGGATCACCACCTGCCCCAGCTCTTGTCTTCTTATCTGTCTTTTCTTTATTCTTGCCATAGTTTCTTTCCCCTAGAAAACAAGGAGTTCCCACACCAAAGGTCACACACATGGGTTGCTTCAAAATCTGTCATTCTTCTTGCCTGGATTAGAACTCTATGGATAGGTAAAGCACCTCTCTTGGTCTCACTTGATGTTGTGCACATAGTAGGAACTCAGTCAATGTTGATAAAATGAATAATACGATTGTGATTAACAATGAGATCTAGTTGTAGCCATTAAAATTGAAAGTTTGTAAAAGATTTGCATATGGATAAGTGCTCAGAGAAAATGTCCACAAGTAAAAACAGTTCTGTTATTAATTTGCTGGTTCTCTAAAATTTTTTCTTATGTTTAAAAATTGTCCACTAGAGAGGACCAGCCAAATAGCTTACAGATTAAAGCACCTGTAGGCAAAGGGGTGGGGTTCGATCCCCAGGCCTGATATGCCAGCCACACCCCTGGGGGCTGCAATGGTAATTGAGACTGGGTGTTGTGGTACCTGTCCGTAATCCCAGCTCTTGGGAGGCTGTAAACAGGCGGGTCCCTATGAGTCGATCTAGTAGTGAAACCCTGAATCCCCAGTAGACCCTTCCCTAAAATACAAAACAATAAAGCAAACAAAAAATAACTGTCCTCTAGGGCCAAGGAGATAGCACAATCTAAGCACCTGCCTGGGAAGCACAAGGACCTGGGTTCGATATCCAGTACTACATGATATGCAGGCCCCATATTGTGCCAGAAACCAAAACTGGATGTGGTGGTCATCCCAGTGCTGGAGAGGCTGAAACAGGCAGATCACTATGAATCTGAACTGCCTAATGAGACTACACTAAATAGATATATTAATTTTAGAGACTACACTAAATAGATATATTAATTTTAAAAATCACACAAATAATTTTTAAAATAGGGTTGGGGAGAAAGCTCAGCGATCTAAACACCTGCCTGGCAAAGCGTAAGGACCCGTGTTCAATCCCTCGTACCCAATGCCATGCCGTCCCCCCAACCCGTGCCATGCAGGCTACCAAAACTGGGCGTGGCAGCCCATTCACATAATCCCAGCACTGTGGGGGGGGGGGTGGCTAAAACAGGAGGATCACTAGGAGTCTGAGCTGCATAGTGAATAAATAAATAAATAAATAAATACATGATATAAAAATTGTCCACTGGGGGCTGCTTTCAGGTTAGCTCGGTGGTTTAAGCGCCTGCGCGGGCAATCCTTGTCAGGCACAGGGGCAACCCATTTGATCCCCCCACACCCACTCTTAAGGCAGCCTGAGTCAGTCAAAAAAAAAAAAAATCCTTCACAAAAATTGCCTACTAAGGTCGACCAGATACCTCAGTAGACTCAAGCATATCTTTAGGCAGAGCTCAGCGGCTTGGGGGGAGGGGGGTGTCAATTCCTGGCTTGCTGTGCTGGCCTTGGGGCTCACTGAGACGCTGACTGAAATTGGGTGTGCTAGCATGCTTCTGTAATCCCAGCGCTTGGGCAAACAGGAGGATCACTACGAGTGCTACCTACATGTGAGACCCTGTAGATCCTGCAAAAAAAAGAAATGTACGCTATTGTTGCAATATGACTTGAAAATTGAAGCTTTCAAATTAGACATATTGACATGTAGAAGAATCACAGGTTGGGACAAAGCTCTGTCCACCATTAGGCTCCAAACATAACTTAACATATCTGGAAAATTGATGAGATCAGGCTGGCAACATGCATCTCACATAAGGGGTTTGGCAGAAAGGCTGGAAGATCTATGCATGCCAGTAGGGAGTGAGTGTGATCTGGCTGTTTTTTGTTGCAAAATGCCTATGCTCCAGCCAGTATCCCAGCATGTCAACGTTCATATTATGCTGGCTCTTAACCTACTTTCGATGTCACCCTTGAATTGAGGAGACAGTGTATTACCTATCTTGAAGGTAACTTTATGGACTCCTCTTGAAGAGCACCAAAGGCAGAAATAGAAGTTACTAAAGTATTGCATCACAAAATATTAAAAAATGAGAGATTAAAGACTTAGCTCCACTTTTGTAAAAAATACAGCTTTTTTTTTTTTTTTTTTATTTTAGGGAAGGGTCTACAGGGTATTCAGGGTCTCAGTACCAGATGGGACTCCATAGTGATCTGCCTGTTTACATCCTCCCAAGAGCTGGGATTGGAGGGGCACACCTCCATGCCCAGTGTATCATGATTTTGTAGTATCAGGAGCTTCAGAAGTAACAGGATTCCATGAAGGCTACAGTACAGATCATGGAGGTGTCCAGAATAAGACAATGAGGACCTGGCTTGACGGTGCTGGCTCACTGGTCAGTGCCAGCAGTGCCAGCAGTGCCAGCAGTGCCAGCAGTGCCAGCAGTGTTCAGTGGCAGAAACCTCAACAGCAGAGTGACTTAAATACAAACTGCCATTGGAAAAGTTAAAAAAAAAATTGATGTTTATTGAAAGTGTTAATGTTTAGTTGTTTTATCAGTCTTACATACCTATGTCTGTTGATCTATACTGATTCAATGATGAAAATATGTAATGCAACCATTGTTAAATTTTTCTTGTTTTGAAATTCTGTACTATATGTACTCTTGTCACTTTTTTTCTGTTTTTGTTATTTTTACTCCTAAAATATAATTTAAAAAAGAAACCTCAACAGCAGATATTCTTCTTCTTCTTCTTCTTCTTCTTCTTCTTCTTCTTCTTCTTATTATTATTATTATTATTATTATTATTGGGAAGGAGCTACAGAGTATTCAGGGTCTCACTACTAAATCATACTTGTGATCTGCCTGTTTACAGCCTCCCAAGAGTTGGCATTACAGGCACACGCCACCATGCCCAGTCTCAATGGCCGCTGTGTGCCATGGGAGCAGGGCCCTGTACCTGCTTGCAGGTGCTTTAATACAACAGTAGATATTCTTGTGGCTGTCCGTACAACTTACTTTTCTATTAACATACATTGGGACCTACTTATGGGGTACATTGTTAGAATTTAATTACATATATGCAATGTGTGATGACCAAATCAGGCTAGCATTCCCATTTCCTCAAAGGTTATAATTTCTGTTTTGAGAATCTTTAAGCTTTTCTTTCCAGTTATTTTGAAATACATAACTAATAGCTGTATATTGTAGTTGTCCTATAGTGCCATATAACATTAGAACTATTTCTTCTATAGAAGTGTTTTGATATTCATTACCAAATTTCTCACTATCCCTCCTCCTCCCTCCCCTCCTGACCTATATTTTACTTCTGTATAATCAACTTTTTTAGCTTTCACAATTAAGTAAAAACATAAGGTATGGCTTATCTCATTTAGCATGATATCCCCTAGTTCCATGTTGCCACGAATGACAATATTTCACCTTTATATTTATTTGAGTAATAGAATATATATATATATATATATATATATATATATATATATGTATGTGTGTGTGTGCATATAGGTATGACATATTAAAACACCTATTCATCCATTGATAGATATCTTGGTTGATTCCTTGTCTTGGTTTTTGTGATCAGTGCTGCAATAAACATGAAGATACAGGTATCTCTGATATATTGATTCCATTTCCTTCAGATTTGTGCCCCATAGTGATATTTCAGGGTCATGTAGCAGTTCTAGTTTAGGTTTTTGAGAAATTCATTACCATTTTTGGTAAGGACTATGTTAACTTAAATTTCCACCAAGAAAGTTTAAGATTTAAGCTTGTGTAAACCACTGCCTAGGTGCTATTGGAAACAAGTAGGAACTCTGTGTGGAACTGGTGGTTTGGCAGGCAGAGGTAGGAGCCCATAAAATATGAATGATGTAACTGTGCATATTAATTCATAACTAGGTTTTGTAACTCAGAAATAACATGTGATAAGTAAAGTAGATTTGCTATTCCTGCTCTTGTTGGTCTCCTTTCCCTCATGCTCCAATCTGAATGGTCATTTCACTGAACAGAGGCTACTAATAGTTGTTCAAAACATAAAGCATGTTTTTGCTTGCTTGTTTGTTTTGTGTACTGGAGATTGACCCCAGAGCCTTCACATTGAGCTACACTCTTAGGGTTTCTTATTTTTATTTTGAGGCAGGTTCTCACTAAGTCTTTGAGTAACCTGGGCTGAGCTCTGTCTTACAATGTTCCTCCTTCAGTCTCCCAGAGCTTTGAGATTACAGCATATGTCATTATACCCATCTTTCCTTTGTTTTGCTTTTTTTACAATATGCTATATAGGGCTGGCCAAATAGCTCCGTGGATTAAAGTGTCTTCAAATAGGCACAGGGGCTGGGGGCTCATTACTGGTCTGCCATGTGCCCCCCCACACCGTGTGCTGAGAGGGCAACTGAGACTGGGCGTGGTGACAAGTGTCTGTAATCCCAGCTCTTGGGAGGCTGTAAACAGGTGGATCACTGCAAATCTGATCTAGTGATGAGGCCCTGAACACCCCATAGATCCTTTCCTAAAAAATGAAAAAAAAAAAAAAAAAAAAAAAAAAAAAAAAAAAAAAAAAAAAAAAAAAAAAAAAAAAGCTACATAAATACAGCCGATACAATTCTTCCTCTAATGTTCATGTAAACAAAAACTATATGTTCTACTATAGCGTAAAATGTAAAGAGAAGGACCTAATGGACTAAATTTATTGATATTTAATGTCTTCTAAGGAGTAATTTTGAAAGTATTTGATTTGCACCCAAGCTATGACTTTAACAACTTAAATACTGCTAAATAAGACACTCCTGGGTTTTACCTTTTATACAATGATTAACAGATTAATATATGAGCATTATCAATGTATATTGATATGTATAAACAAAACTTCTGCTGCCATTTCCAGTTCATAACTAGAGACACAGAAAACTATAACTACCTTTTGTAACTCAGCTTTAACATATTTATCAATAAATATTCATCGTGTAGCCATGGGTGTGTGACATTCCACCATATCTTTAGAATGATGGTATTAAAAGACATGAAGGTCTGAGCAGGGAAGAGAAGCTTCATAAAAAACAGTAGTTTATCCTCTAATGTGTGGACTCTAAAGAAGATGACATAAATGTAGAAGGAAAACTATTACTAAATGAGAGGAAGAGAAGAGAGCTGAGGGGAAATAAAAGTTATTAATTATGTCCTTAGGAAATCATATTGATATGAATTTATTGAGGTATAAAATAGTCCACTAAGCTATTGAGTCAAACACTAGATTATAAGACAGTATATATGGTGTTGGCAGTATGTTATTTTCAACAATGCATTAATGTGTAGGGATGTCAAAAAATCACCTAGAATGGGTGCTCACTTAGCTATTTTAATTTGTCTTGGAATTGTGATGCTGAGCACATTTTTGTTGTTGTTAAGACTATGTTTAAGTTATCCTATTATAAAATGTTTCTAAGTGAATGAAATTCGGAATTGCTATAGCATGTGAAGTGATAGAGTTGTTATTTAGCTTGATTGCAATAATCATTTCACAATGCTTATTTCAAAACATGATGTACACCTTAAATATGCATAATTTTATTTGTCAAATATATTTATGTATTTATTTTTAAAATTTATTTATTTATTTGATACATGGTCTCACTGTGCAGCTCTGACTTGTAGTGATATTCCTGTCTCATCCTCCTCAGTGGGGATTACAGACCTGTGACATTATGCTTGATTTTGGTTGTGGCAAGGTGAGCATGCATGCAGTACCAGGGATCGAACCCTGGTTCTTCTGCTTGCCAGGTAGGTGCTTAGACCACCAAGGTATCTCCCCAGCCCTGTCAAATATATTTAATATGAAAATTCAAAAAACAAATAATGTTGGTGCAAGAAAAGGAAGTGAGGCTCAAGGAAAATGTGCCTGACAAGACTGCCTGAGACAGTCTGGAATACAGAGACAGACTACAGAATTTCATTTCAAATCCCTCAAAACAAGTTTAGTTTTGTTCTTTCCTATCCTCAGAAGTATCAGTATAGCTCCCTGAAAGTATGTGCTGAGGACAAGGAGACTTTTTACTCCTTTTTTGAACCATCTGAACACTGCAACTTTTATTTTGTTTCCACTTCAGACCAGATTTCATGGGTCTCACCTACTAAATAAACAAACGAGTGCATTCGTCACTTGGACCTATGTCCACTTCTCAGTATAACACCTAAATTTATTAAGGGCTGCTGTTGATGTAGGAGTATTTGTGGCTTCTGCCTGCAACTCTAACGATTTTTATGTACTGTGGCATGCTCTGAGAATTTGACCCTAAATCCATATTTAATTTAACTGAAACTAACATTGCCCTTCCCGTAGGTGTAAAAATAATTAGTCAAGCAAGTCATTCTGAAATCTGTAACTAAATGATTACTCAATTAACCTTTGTTGATCTCTGTATTATCAGTAATTTCGACAGTTTTTTCCATACTTCCTAGCTGTACTGACTCATTACATTACATTACCTCATTCACAAACCAGTGGTAACCACCAACTTTGCTAAATATCGTCTGCTCAATGAAGCAGTAATCTACAAAAATAAGAGTCGGTGGACCGGTGAGATAGCTCAGTGGTCTAAAGCACCTACCTCGGCAACCACAGGGACCAAGGTTTGATCCCTGGCACCACATGCTGTGCCAACCCCACCCACTGGGCAGGCTGAGCTGACCATATACATACATACATACATACATACATACACACACATTATACAGTTAAAAAATAAAAACAAAAGTCAACTATGGGCTAGTGGGCTATGCTAAAGTTTGTTGCTGCCATTGGAGCTACTACTGTCACTGGCCATTTCACTCCTGGAACCTTCACTAACCAGATCCAGGCAGCCTTCAGAGAGCCATGTCTTCTGGCAGTTACTGACCCCAGGCCTGAGCACCAGCCTCTCACAGAGGCATCTTATGCCAATCTGCCAACCATTGCTCTGTGCAACACAGGTTCTACTTTGCACTATGTGGATAATGTCATCCAGTGCAGCAATAAGGGAGCTCAATTTGTGGGTCTGATGTGGTAAATGCTGGCCCAGGAAGTGCTACAGATGCGAAGCACCATCCACCATGAACACCCATGGGAAGTCATTCCTGATCTCTACTTCTACCAGAATCTAAAGAGATTGAAAAAGAAGAGCAGGCTGTTGCTGAAAAGACTGTGACCAAGGAGGAATTTCAGGCTGAATGGACTTCACCAGCTCAGGAGGTCACTGCTGCTCAGCCTGAGGTCACAGACTGGTCCAAAGCCAGGCAGGTCTCCTCTGTGTCCATTCAGCAGTTTCCTACTGAAGACTAGGCTGCTCAGCCAACCACAGAAGATTGGTCTGCCACCTCCATACAGGCCACTCAGTGGGTAGAAGCCACCACCAACTGGTCTTGAGTTGTTCTGCCAACACTTAAGCAAAGTAGCAATGAGATTGATGGAAAATAAAACAATTTAAAAAAAGAATTGAAAAGATGTAGAAATAGAACAAAGAAGGTACACAGTAGACCATTATATCATTTTTAAAAAGACTTCAAAAGAGTATGATTCATCATTGGGAAGCCACTGGAGAATTTTGTTTGTTTGTTTTTGGTGGGACCAGGGTTTGAACTCTTGACCTTGTACTTGCCAGGCAGGCACTTGTGCCATGGAACTATGTCCCCGGCCCACCACTGGAGAATTTTGTGACTGTATAAAATCAGAATTATAAAAGTGAAGTCACTTTGCAGAGCAGGCCTGAATACATAAAGTACACTTAAGCTCAAGAAATCGGGAACCAGATGCAGGTATAATCTGTTAGGTACGAACACATGCCATCAACCAGACCAGGCATTCTGACAGAAGTAGAAGGTTTACTTGGGTATCAAGCAGGCTGGCTGGCTAGTGGATCAAGACAGCAGCAAAAGAGGGGACAGGAAACTTTATGGGATCTTTTAGGGAGAGTGATCGTGGGCTGGAATAGCTGAAGGAGAACTAATCTTGGCAGGGCTACCTGGTCTGTGGGGGGGCTTTTAAGGTTTACAAAGGAGAGTTTCTGTGGTTTCTTGCCCAGGTCAAAGTCAGGTGGATCTGTTCTGTGGTTTTGTTTTTGGCTCAGTGTGGGACCAAAGGGGAGAGAGTTTGGGGAAAAGGTATCTGGGAAATCAAGAGGGAGCTTGTTTGGGGCAAGGCACCTGAGAAAATTTGAATCCTGACCTATCACAATCTGCAGAGAAATGTGGGGAAGCTGATATTTCTCTTGAAAGCCAAACAAAACCTGTCCTGATCTCCCACCATACTTCCTTGAAAGAGTAACCAAAGACCAGTGTGATGACCAGTCATACAAGAGTGAGCACAGAGTCAGATTCCTCTACCTCAATTAAAATCTGCATTATATACTAATTTAATAGAAAATTGGCCAGAAGTTTCTATTATCCCTTGTGAAAAAATGAGAGTTAAATAGAGAAAATCAACATTGATATTTTGTTCATATTTGAGCACAATGATAATCTATCAAATTTTGTCAATAACACACTAAAATTTATCTTAAAGAGAATGCCTCAAAAGCTGCAAATTTTAGAGACTGGACAAAACCATATCAAATAACCTAATAGGATTTTTTTCCTCTCGAAAAGTTGCCTTGGAGCCAATGAATCTGTGTACAAACTTTAGTACCTTTGCCAGGTTTCCATGGAAAGGAGTGACTGAAACCTAGCTTTAGACGTTAGCGTACAGGATATGTCATCTAAATGACAATTTGTGAAAGAGGTCTCATCCTGCTCCTAAAGAAACATCTTGTTCCCTTCAAAATTAGGATTATTTTGCTTTAAGAAGAAGGTCTTATGATTCTGACAGCAAATGATGACATTACATACATACATACATACATACATACATACACACATACTCCACTGTGGACAGCAATCACTTCATATAAGCCAGGAGGGGACAAACAGTCTACAAGTGAGAGGATCTTACAGACCACTGAACTTGCTACAGGCTGTACTGAATAGTAGCACCTAGGCATTCCACTCAGGACCTGGCAGTCACTTTGACAATAGTAAATTCTTGGGAAAGTGGTTTAGTGGCAACTAAGGCCAACAGAAGTCAACAAGAGTCATGACAAAAATTAGGACCTTTATCAGCATTCTTCCTTTCTGTACCAGTAACAAGCAGAGATAATAGTTAACTCAGCTTCATGATTCCTCCTAATGAATTTAGCCCTTCAGGCAGCTACTACCTATGGGGGACTTTTCAGGTCATTTCAAACCTATTTTCTTGCCTGTAGCTAAATTCTGTGTGACTTAAGTCTAGTCTGCCTTCAGATAAAAGGATAGCTTTCCTGAAAAGCATTTGCTTGTGTGAGGAACTCATGTTCCAGAGGTTGGACAGTTTAACTGGATCAGTACATACTCATGAAGATATCTATGAGGGATCCACTTGCAGCTCACCAGAGGCCAGAGGCCGACTGCCATGCCTTGTTATTCTCGGTCCACTCCTCATGAGTTCCTGCTCTGAATAGCCCTACTGAACAAACTATGTCATAAGGAAAAACTAATATGTCCAGATCTTCTAAAAGAATCTATGGCCAGTTGTTTCTTGGCCCTGCTTAGGATTGTTTTTGTTGATGGAAATTATTTGATTCTGGAAGGGATGAAATGGAACAACACTTGTGAGAACTGTCAGAGAACTTTAAATATAAGGTGAGTGAAGATGGCTATTGGAAAATTAAAAGCTAATCCCTGCACTCTGAATTTTCTCTTTGGCTTCCAGTTTCTTACTTTATTAGCTCCCATCAAGAAAACTGGAGTGGAATCTCACCCCTCCCAGGAAGCAAAAACAATAAAGAGATGTATGCTTTGACTTTGCTATTAACGCACACATATGATATCTCTTAAATCCACTGTACCACATCTTACCCTTTATCAGAATGATCTCACCCTCACACCACTATCATACCTTCACCCTGACTCTCAAGAATCTAAATTGATTTCCCTGACTATTGTAGAAAATCTAAGTTCTTCACTCTTGGATTTGATATGCTCCTTTACCTATGGCTGTCACCCTCCACCAGCTCCTACCACCTTTCCCATATCATTTCTTCCTGCTTTGCATAATAGAAGTAGGCCCTATGGGAACTGGCATTCAAAAGAATGGCTTGTGTCTAGATGTCCCTCAAAGTGTCATACTGCTATAGGTGGGCCTTACCAGAGGTGGCTGAATCTAGAGTATGTGATTGATGCCTGGAGTAATGCTAGGATTAAGGGTGGGTGGTTACTAAATCAGTCCACTGGTTGATTTGGCACCTTCCTATTCCTGGAAGGAATGGTAGCCTGGATATAATATAAGGAACAGAAAGGGGTGTGTCTTCTGTCTTGCTACCCTTGCCAATCATGGATTGTTTCTCCTCTTCAGTGCCTATCTGCTGTGCCACCCTGCCTTGGAACCAGTTGATTATAGACTGAAATCTCTATGAACTGTGAACAAAATAGCTGAACCTCTTTAACTTTGGGTGTCAGGTGTTTTGTCTTCGAAATGAAAGGAAAGGAAGATAGGGTTTATCCAGTGCTTTCATCTCATAGATGGGGAAATGGAAGCCCATACACATTGCCCTTTCACTATAGGCAACACACCATGCTTTCTCTCCCCCACACAACTTGTTCCTCTGGTATAAGCACAGTGTAAAGAACCAGTATTCAGGGGACGGTGTGCTGTAGGTTGAAAGACACACTAAGCAATGCAGATCATTTAAAACTTCAACATGCTTACAACATACTGTGTTTGGAGCAAATGAACATGATGTAGAATTTGTTAACCTTTTAGAGGAGAATTTACTAAGTCCAGAATAAATGTCCAAACTTTATTTTATGGCTTTTGGATGGAAAATTTGTATAACTGTCTTACTATTGAAATCGAATGATTTAGGGATACATATGATTACCATAGTTGCCTTGGTAAATAGCTTGTCAGTTTATTGCCAGGTTTTTCTTCTGAATTGACGGTAACAAGGTCACTTCAGGTTAGTCATATTTGAGAACCTCGGTGCAATGACGTTGTTACAACTTGCCTAACTAAGAGCTAAAAAACACAGACTGCTTTTAGATTTCTATGATACAAAATAGGTGATAGTCAATGATTATCTTCCCTGATTGTCAGGAATGGCAAGAAAAGAAAAATGTTCAAGTAAAAGTTTTGATTATAACAATATTGTTGAATAAATAAAAATAATATTGTAACTATTCAAATATATAGTGTAGGGGCTGACGAGATAGCTCAGTGGTCTAAAGTGCCCCACTTAGGCAAGCTTAGGCAGGTGCAGGGGACTGTGGTTTGGTCCCCAGCACCACATACCACACCTGCCCCACCCTCAGGGCAGACTGAGCCAAGCCAAAAAAGAAAAAAAGAGATTTAGGTCTATGTGTGGCCCTGGGCAGGTCCCTGAACCTCTCTCAATCATCTGGTTCCTGTCAAGGGAACATAACCTCTTATTTCCCATTCTGTTCATACACTTTTAGTGGTACTTATGCTGTTGTAGTATTTTCAACTTCAATACAAGTAGAGACATACCTCTTAATTATATATCTTGAATTATCTTTTCCTACTAGGTTGATAGAATCAACCATCCTCCTTTTTCTCACTTTTACTTTAATAAATTTTACTTTCATGCCCTTAAAATGTGCCTTTAAATCATAAAACTATAGGATGGCACAAATGCCTAATTGTTAATTGCTATTGTTCCTAATTCTTCCTAGTTGTTAATATTTAATAATTCTTTATTATTATTTTAAAATATAATTTTCCTAACTGTTAATAGTTAGTGAGGGCTAATTATGTGGTAGGTATTGTACTGGGTTCTTGACATGGTGTGGTGGATTGACAACTGGTGGTCAACTTGTAACACCCAGCTCAACTGAACAAGCATGGTGCTGGGTGTCGAGGGTCTACCTGAGGATTGTTGCCTACAACATAAAAAAGAGAACTGTAGAGGAAGAGATAGTGCTGTTAGTTCTTCAGGAGAATCTTGTCACACTGGCTTCCCTGATATGAACTTGGCTGTTCTCATTGTCAGAGGAGCTTGGGACCGTGTTGTCACTGAGGATGGCTGTGGTACTTTTGGCAGGAGTTCTGGTTCCTTACTTTGAACATTACTTTCTGGCTCCAGTGCACATTCCTCAGCTGCTGGCACAGATCTTTCATCTCATTGGAACAGACTTTCTAGCTTCTAGCACTGACGTTTGGGCCTTCCCGAAACAGAACCATGAAACAGACCTACATGAGATATTGTCATGGGCTCTGGGCCTGTGGTTGAACTTGAGGGTAGCACTGTCATGGGCTCTAGGTCTTCAGCTGAACTCCTGCAGGACATTGCCCAGTGACCTAGGCCCTCAGCTGGATTCTTTGAGTCTCTAGGGTGTGCACAAATTTCTCATACTCTTTCATATTTGACTGTTTGGATGAGTACTATAAAATAATCCTACAAATCATGTGTCTTATATTAAATTGTTGCACACCCTGACTACAACACATGGGTTATTGCTCTTAATCCTTGCCACAATTTTATGGTAGTTCTCATCTTAGATAATTCTTATATAGATATCCAATAAAATAGATAATGACTACCATTGTACAGATAAAGAAACTGAGTCATAAAAATGTTAGGCAATTTGGACATGGTCACAACACAGCTAGTAAGTAGAGGAATATAGCAAACACAGGAAGAGAGAATTCTTAGTGAAACTTGCAAATTATTCCCTTTCTTACTTCTAGGCAGTGGAATTGTTCATGTCTAATTCATTGCAGATAGAATTAGTAAACTTATTGGCAGTTGTAATATTTGTTGATTTGTTGAATATGTCCTGAGAGCATATCCATGCACAGGGAGAATTGTGTGATTGATGGTACCAAGAAAATAAAAACAAGATCTCTGCTCTTAAGCAAAAAATCAAAAGCTGGTAAAGAAATAGTAAGAACTAGTGGAGCCTATTACAAGTAAAACGCAGTAAGTGTGCTTTCAATTAGTGTCACATGCTAAGTACAATGAGCCCCAGAGCATAGTAACATATTTCGGTGCTATCCAGGACAATTGATTAAAAAGTACACATTCAAGCTGGATCTTTATGGATAAGTAAGATTCTGAATCGCACAGAAGTGAAGGAAAGACATTTCAGGTCAGGGAACCACAGGGACAAATATTCACTCTGAGTCACTACTGACTCACTAACCTCAGTACAGGATCTGTTCTTCCAATAGCAAAGAGTTAGAAGTTTCTAAGTATGAAAGTATCTGTAAGGAAGTCCTATTTTGGTACATGCTAATAGGAAGGGAAAGTCCTAAACTCTGGGAATTGAGGAGTCCCCCTGTGTCACCCAATTCAATGGCCCAGCATAGACCTAAATCTCTTCTAAAGCCTCTCTGTCAAACAGTCACTCAGGCAAGCTCAGATATTCCTAGCATCAGATACATTATTATCTCCTGTGGGAGTTGATTGTATCACTTTTTGAAAAGCTTTTTTTTATGTGTTTACTTGTTTGTATGTCAGGTTAGAAATCGGGTTTCATGAGGGTAGAGACTGTCTTGCCTCTTATGTATCCCCAGTGCCTAGCAAAGAGAGTTTGCAATGAATATGTGCAGAAGTGAATGCCTCCCATCTCAGGACCCGTCTAGCATTGACAAAGTTCTTATATGATTTTGACAAGGTTTCACCATGCGTAGATGAATACAGTTGTGCTAGCCCTCTTTTCTCTTCTCCAAGTTAACATTCTCCAGTTAATCAACAATTTCTCAAGAGAAATCACCTTGGGCCTCTCCACAACTTTTGTTACTCAAATGATCTCCTTGTGCATCTATTGCTTTTTAGAAGACAATACTCCCAACCGTGCCATGTCCTCCAAGTAGGTGATCTATCACATCACCTGTGTGTGTCTTACAGTATGACCCAAGATGGCGCTATAATGTTGTTGAGGTCCACTCTGCACTTGTGTTTTGCCTCATGTTTTTCTACTGGTCAGCTAGTGTGTCTCTCTTGTGAAACACTAGGATGGACAGCACCATGTGCCTGAGACACATTTTGCATCCCCAACATCCTTTCCAGTAAAGGGGACACTGTATTTGGATAAGGGCCAGGATATTCGGATAAGGATTATCTGAAGGATGATGGCAACTGAACAAACCAGTGTTATCTGTAGAAACTACTCTTTTATGTGTATGCTAAGTCAGCTATTACTTAGAATGCTCAAGTGAGCTAATGATATCACTGAGTCTAACAATGAAGTGTAACTATGAAACCTCTCTCTCTGAAGTAACAAGAGCACTGTGTATGCTAAGTCAGCTATTACTTAGAATGCTCAAGTGAGCTAATGATATCACTGAGTCTAACAATGAAGTATAACTATGAAACCTCTCTCTCTGAAGTAACAAGAGCACTGTGAAAGAATAAGTGCTATGAGTCCAGCCTGCTGCCACTATACCTACCAAGCACTTGCCTAGACCATAAGCACAGGGCAGGTGTTGAGTACACACTCCCAAGACTTGCTGCGAGATGCCTTGGAAACATATGCACTCTTCATCGACCTTCCAAACTTGTAGGAGCTTCATATGGCCCCTTCCATGTTAGTAAGTCTTAGTTAACCCTCTCCTTCTCATAAGTTCCTGTAAGTCTCCATAAAACTTACCCTTTACAAGCATCTCTGGGTATTTTCCTTATTCTCTCAGTAAGCTACTCCACTGCCCCAGATCAGGAAAAGTAATCACCCACTTTTGCCCTCCTTTCTTCCTTCCTTCCTTGCCTCCCTCCCTCTTCCATTGCTGTGTTCTACTACTTGCTCAAGCCTCTCCTGTCTTAACTTGTATGGGTAGCTTTTGAAAGCTAAGCCTAAGGCAAAAGATTCAAGGCATTGAATTAGAGCAGTGTGGCCAAAAGGGATGAGATAAAACAAGAAACCTACTTGAGGCATTATTGATGACATTTGCTGGCTATGGATTTAGTGACTGCTTGTTCACTTTTCAAGAAAGTGTCCCTCCCTCCTGACCACTTATCATTCAGACCACTCATGAATTAGTAATAGTCCCAGTTCCTCTTTACCTTGTTGTTCTGGAAGCAAACATAAAACTGTTTTCCAATCTTTTGTATTTTTTTCCTGCTTATTCTCTAGAAATATATTGGGGAAAGTCAATGGCAGATGATTCCTAGCCTGGACAACTTACAGAATGCAAGTCCTATTACTGAGGTAGGAAATTCACAAGAAAGAGCACACATCAGGTGATAATGAAGCATTTGTCTGGGGGTATTGTTGCATTTGAAGGCCTAACGGTATCCTGCTAGCAGTTATGATATGTTAGTACTTAGACTCTGGAGCATAAAACTGAAATGTAGATCTGTGAGTCATCAATAGAAACACTTGAAAATTCCCCAGGGAATGATGTGTTGACCATCATCTAGACTGAAAAAAGACAAAGCTAAGCAAAAACCTTTCAACAGTGGCCACTTGGGATGAGTATTTGGATGAAGAATCTCCCAGGAGAGAGAGAGAGTAGTGCTCAGAGTATAACGGAAACTTGGTGAGTATAATACCAGCAAAGGATAAATCACTCCCATCAAATGCAGCAGGAAGCTCCTAGAAAACAAAATTCTGATGATTCATGAATTCATAGAGGGAAGGAGGTAGTAAATTGACTTTACAGAAAAAATCCCAGTAAAGTTTTAAAGCCAGACTGAAAGTAGGTAAGAAATAAGTTCAGGAATAGATTGTACCAATGAAGTCAAAGTAGCAAATGTAGATCATTCTCTATGCTGTGTAATTAATATACACTTAAAAATATGTGATATTCATATGAGTCATAGATTCCAAAATTTAATATGGGGTTATTTATTGTTTTATTGCATTCCTAATTGACTCTAGAATTAGGCACTTTGTAGATCTTAGGATCATACCAGGTATTCAACAGGTCTCACTACATATAAAAATATGAAAATTCCTTTTTAAGGATATATTTCATTAAAACTAAATAAACTTACTTGTCTTTTCTTATTTTTTTTTGTTTTGCTGTTTTCTTTTTATACTTTCCTTTTAGATATTTAATAACCAGGTGCTTTATCATCTTGTTTGAGATCTGCCCTCATCTAATTCTGTCTGTATATCAAGTGAAAGTCTTCAGAATTTAACATAACATAGGTTCTATTAGAATCACTGCTGGGTTTTGGTGAATATGTGGAGCTTTTCTATATTGTCTCCTAATCCTTAGGTATGAATCTCTGGGAATCACTTTTACCTTCAAGCCCAGCCTCTAGCACCAAGACTGATAGGAAATCAGTCTAGAAATGACTTCAGGATTCTTTGAGCTCATTTCGGTGTCACAGGTGAACAAATCAGCCCACGGTGAGACAATGACTTCAAAAACATGCTGTTTCAGAGTGATTGAAGGATAAACTTTGAAGTTAGGGTTCAGATTGAAACATGGGTCTATGATTATCAAGCTGCTAGAAAGGCTTTTTACCCCCTGAGTCCCAGTTTCCTTATTCAAAAATAGGGCTAATGATCACCACACCTTCCTTGTCAGTTGCTGTGCTATGGAAATGAGTACACTATGCAGAATGGGCCTTGTCAGCAAGTGAAAGGTAGTGAAAACTCGAGTGAATTCCTTCCCACTCATGTAGGAAACAGAAGCAGAACTCAGTGCAAATCTAGGTCTTTTGGTCTCTGGGCTAGAGCTCTTTTCTGATGCAAAAGCTTTCTAACTGAGGTACTCCTGAAAGTGTGTGAACATTTCACAAGAGGGACAGGTAAAGGAACAGCTTTAAAGGAATGGATTTCCAGCTCTACATGAGCTCTATGCTAAAATTGATCTGGATTGCAGTGCTGGCCCCACCCCCAGCAACTGAGACTGGGTGTGGTGGCACATGCCTGTAATCCCAGGGCTTGGGAGGCTGAAAACAGGAGGATCACTGAGTCCAATCTGTGTAGCGAGACCCTGTAGATCCTGTACTAAATACTATCATGGGTCAACTGGATATTTAGCCGTAACTATGGAAAACTATTAGGTTCCCTTATGCTTTCGGTTATCTACTCTAAGGAATGTACTCTCACCCTCTTTTCAAGGCTGTTTAATAAGGTGTAACTGAGTAATTCTCTCCCTCCACTCCCTCATCTAAGTTCTGTAAACATACTTAAGATGTATCTTGTAAAGAAAGCTTATGTAACCAAACCCCACATGACCTAGTTGTGCATGTTCTAAACTGTGAAAGATCCCTTAGTCATGTGACTTTCCCTTTAAAACCTCCTTGTGTCTATGAGTAGGGGTCCATCAGTCTTCTCCTACATGAGAAAAAACTGGCAGCCCTGAGCTCAGTAAATAAAGGCTCATTTTGAATTTCATTTTTGGATTTTGGTCTGGCTTCTGTTTGAGAACCCTTAACAAATACATTAAAAACAATTGATCCCAGTATGTACCTGTAACTAGGAATTTTATTTTTCTTGTCATATTTTGCAATGGTCTTTCTATTTATTTTTTATTGCTTACTTTTTGTTAATATATATAGTACATAGTGATTATCTTCATAGTAGGGGATCAGCACATGTACATAATCTCATTTTTCTCTCCTTCCTTCCATCCCTCTTTTATTTTGCCAGCATCAGATTCATTTATTTATCTTACATGTCATGTATAATTATAAAGTTAATTATTATTTTCTTTTTTTGTCTTTTTGAGACAGGGTCTCACTATGCAGTTGAGGCTGGCCTTGAGCTCACTTTTGTAGCCCAGGCTGGTCTCGAACTCGCACTGATCCTCCTGCCTCAGCCTCCCGAGTGCTGGGATTACAGGCATGAGCCACCACGCCCGGCTTATAAAGTTAATTATTATGTATGCAGATTAACAACCAGACTACTAGGCAATAAGCTATGTAACACATAAGATAATTACACTAAATTAAGGTCCATACTTATTTACTTGTGATACTGGGGATTGAACTCAGGACCTTGTGCTTGACAGGCAGGTACTTATGCTGCTGAGTCCTCTCCCTGGCTTAAGGTAGACTTTTAGACTCATGCTAGACAATAACATTTTTCGTCTCTCTCTTCCTATTCTATGTTTTTCATTTCACACTTTATTTATATATTGAGTGGTTCACATAAGAAAAACCATGTAATATTTAGATATATGTGGTAAAAACCACTATGAAGTGGCTCTGAGCAAGTCTTAAATCAACCAATTGCTTTCCATGTTTACTTGTGAGTCTGTCCCAGGCCTAGGCCCCTTATCTGAAGATGGGCAACAGGATCATAGTAAGTGAACCTCTGTGAGTCACTGGTCCCTACTGAGACCTGTAATGGCCAGTGAAGCTGTGAAGCCTCAAAGGACACCTGGATCCAATCTCAACCAGATAAAGGCCATGGAGACCTTCCTGGAGTTAATGTAGCCCTCCTAAATTAATATACTGCCTTACTTGGCAAGGCTTTGAGCAGTTTCCACCCTTCTTGGGCATTCTCCTCCCTTGTTTGATAACTAAATAAATACAGGCCACTTAACTCTTGAGAGTCTTGAATTCTGTGGGCGAGTATTGCATCCTCTGCAGTCCTGAAATCATTCCATTTGTTTCTTTTATTTAGTCCCCAGTGTCCACTCATTTGGGTGATTGCAGACATGATGCCTACAGTAACTAAGGGATAATATTAACCCCATACTTGTACATTTGATTTACTTCATTTAGCATATCATATCAAGGTGCATCCCTTTTCCCCCAAATTCAACCTTCTTTACAGAGTAGTACTCAACTGTGGATAAGTACTGCTTGTTTTTGTTTCATTTTGTTTTGGGACAAGGTTTTGCTCTATCCAGGCTGGCCTTTAATTCACTATGTAGTTTGGTCTGGCCTCAAATTTATGGAGATTCTTCTGCATTAGCCACCCAGGGATTACAGGCAGTAATCAGGCAGTATGATTATACAGGCAGTATCACCATGTCTGGGTTAAAAAGCATCTTTTAAAAATCCATTCATCTGTTGATGGGTCTATAAGCTATTTCCAAGATTTACCAATTATGAATTGTGTTGCTACAAACATGGGTATGCATACATCATCGTGTCAAAAAAAGAAAACAGAACGGGAACAAATAAACAATCTTACACAACACTTAAACCGACTAGAAGCGGAAGAACAAACGAAATCCAAAGCCCGAAGGCGGGAGGAAATTATAAAGATTAGAGCAGAAATCAATTCAATTGAGACAAAGAAAACAATACAAAGAATTAATAAATCCAAAAGCTGGTTCTTCGAAAGATTAAA
>PVJA010037161.1:0-20592 GCA_004027025.1 Myocastor coypus
TTTTTTTGTCTTTTTGAGACAGGGTCTCACTATGCAGTTGAGGCTGGCCTTGAGCTCACTTTTGTAGCCCAGGCTGGTCTCGAACACGCACCAATCCTCCTGCCTCAGCCTCCCGAGTGCTGGGATTACAGGCGTGCGCCACCACGCCCGGCTTGTAACTCTTCTTTATTGATGAGCAAGATACTTTTCCTTTATAAGGCAGCAACTGCAATTGCTGATGGTACTCTAGCTTTATTCTTTAAATCATATTTTTTGAATGAGGGAACATAGTCTTAATTGTTTGTTCTCTTTTCCTGACACATAACTTTAGTTTTCCAAATAAAAATTATTTGTGTGATGACCAGAAACGATTTGTGAAACTGCTGAATAGTTCCAAATCTGTTTTTCAGCCTTTTTATTAAACTTCTCTAATATTTTTCCTTTCATAGAGCCATGCATCTTTATACTTTAAAAATGTATTTCTTTAAAAGAGAACCATATAATAGTTTCCTCGAATTTGAAAGATTTTTCATATATTTCTTTATTTTTTATAAATTAGGGCAGGATTGACAGGGTAAACAGGGTCTCACTGCATAGATCAGATGCATAGTGGTTCTCTTGTTTTCAGCCTCCCAAGTGCTGGGATTGCCATCACATGCCACCATGCCCAGTCTCACTCACCTTCTCAACTTGTCCCAGGGGTGAGGCCAGCATGGCATGCTGACAATCGAACCCTAACCACTGTGCTTGTCCAAATCAGGCTCTTTAGTCCCCTGAGGTATCTGGCAAGCCCTTCCTGATATAATTTAAACTTTTTTTTTTTACTGTACCAAGCATTGAACTCAGGACCCTAGAAAGTGCTTATTCTACTGAGCTATCTCCTCCAACCCAATTTTTAAACATGTTTTGTTCATACATAAACTTTTTGAGACTTGGTCTCACTATCCAGTTCAGGGTGGCCTTGAGCTCTATTTTGTATACCAGGCTGGTCTTGAACTTGCACCAATTCTCCTACTTCAGCCTCCCAAGTACGGGAATTACAGGCATGCACCACCAAACCCAGCTTTCCATATAATTTAATGGTTGGGATTTTACAAATTTTAAAAGGTCTGGGGAAAATTTGTTTTGAACTATTTCATCTTTTTCATTTTCCAGTACAGTACTTACAAGGTGCTTTGCATTACCTTTAGCTATGTGACAACACATCATACATGATCATGGTAATTGTATTTTCCAAAGCTGCTATTAATTTTTGTTTTAAAGAGAATAAAAAATAATGTATATAACAGTAAGAATTATAAAGATTTTTTTAAAAGACAGGAATTTAACAATGATTGCTATACTGCACTTGATTAGTTACAAAGTACTTGCTCAGATTGGCAGATATAAGCATATAGAATTTGTCAAAATAAAAATTTTAAGTATTAACTTCATCCTTCAAAAAAACCAATAGAAATCAATAGTATAATCATCCGTGCTATATTTCCCCCTTCTTTCATTTTTTTCTTCCCTCGTCCCAAACATTCACTCCTTTTCAACAGTTTCTTTCCCTTTTTGCTATAACTACTGTATGTTTCAGATTTTGTTTACTCTTTCAGGCTCTTACACTATGGAGACAATACAATGTTTACACATGTGGGTCTCATTTATTTTGCTTATGAGTATAGTCCTAGTTGCATCTGTTTACCTATAATTTACTGGTTTCATATTTTGAAGTATAATCTTAATCAAAATATTTGCTTTTCTTCCCCCTTATCACTATATATATATATATATATATATATATATATATTAACATCAGATGACCTACAGTACTTTCATAGAAATATAACTGGTCTATAAATTCTCTAAGTTGAGAAGTGTTTTTTTATTGTCATAGTTATGCAGGTATAAAATGTTTTCCTGCTAGAAAAGTAATTCCTTACTCCAAAATTTTATTGCCCAGTCATGCTATCACATTTTAAAATTCTACCTTTAATAATTTATTTGGTTTAAGGTAATGAACTTGAAGATTTTCTCTTAAATTAAAATATCCTACAAGGTTACTTTTTATAGCTTTACATGGAAAACCTGAATAAATTTATTTTTTTACTCCAAAAGCATGAGAAATATAATTTGTCTTTTTGTTTCTATGTCGAATAAAATATAGATCTGAGCTCTGTTGTTGAGAATCTAGTTTTGGTCATATTTGAGGGTTTTCCTTGCCATTTGGGTTGCTTCAAGAACTTTTGAAAGGCTTATAGATATACAGAAAAGAAAAATTTTAATTTGTATTTAAATTTTGTCTTTCTTCTTGCCTAGGAATCTTAATTATTCTGTATCATTTTCTAAAGTCAATGGTTTTCCAAAACAGGGAGTACCTTGTACTTTTCTGGGGCAAGAAATTTCGGACATGAATGACATAGCAGGATAAGAAGGAAAAGTACCAGTGTTGTTGTTTTATGCCTTCTTGAGGCAGAATTTGGCTGTGTAGCTAATACTAGCCTGGAACTCACTGTGTTGTGCAGTAACTGCTTATTTTTTAAAAACAAAACAATGATTTTCAAAAATCACGTTGTCCTACAAACCTATTCATCAATTTGTAACAGTTTGTTTCCTAAGAGATGTTAAAAGAATGCAGAGAAAATAAAGATGTCTAAAGCTGGGGGACCAGATCTGTGAGGCAAGTTCTTAGTCTAAAGTGATCACGACTAAGTAGCAAAGGAACTCAGCTGCCATAGTGAGCTCACAAAGGAGAAGAATGTAACTGTTTTGTAGATCATCTTTTGATCTATGATATAATTGATTGCTAAATGTCACCTTTAAGAATGAAAATTGTGTGCCATTATAAACAACGTCGGGTGATAGGAACATAAGGTTGTCTGGACAAATTGAATGGTTACCTGATTTAAACAAAAGAAAAAAAAAGAGACGTAATTATTAGTCCTCTGAGTTCTTCCTTAGAAAACCTAATCTTAATATTACTTTTGCATCTTCTCAAATAGGTTATAAGTAAACAACCAATTAAAAATAGATTCTATGACTGAGTAGAGACATGAATTGTAAGTAATAGAAAATCCTCCAATGTAATCTGACTTAAACAAGAAAAATGATTTGGTAGATTGTATGACAGAAATATTGTGTGGGCTTCAGGAATTAGGTGTTCAAGGCCCCAGCTACATTGTTCAAATTTTTTCCTGACATTTTTATAGCCATTAAGGAACTCATTTTTGTATACTGCATTATATTAAACAGAAGCAGGACTTTTCCCTAATAGATTTTCAAATGATACTTGAGAACTTTCTATGACTAAAATAGTTTAAGCCACTCACCAACATCAAAATCAGTTATCAGAGTAAGAAGCCTGGAACTTTCCACCCAAAATCTATGGCTGCTGCAGTAACATCCATAATTTTGGAGAATTAGCCAATATATTAGCTATAATTAGGAATGCATAACTGAGGAAGCTGAGGTTCAAGAAAGGTTTCCAAGAGGAGTCAGTTTCTATATTACATATTATTCATTTACATTCAGATGATGAATAATCTAATAAAATTGTTTGTTTCTGATTTCACATGCCTTTGTAGTGTTATGCAAGTACCAGATAGTATTACATAAACACCTGAAAAAGAGAAAGAAACACAGAATACTGTGTATCATTTTCAAGTGACTAGGAATGAATGTGCATGTTTATCTTTCTAATTTTACATAAAAAGAAATACACACAATGGATTTTTTAAACATATAAAAACAAGAATGTTTAGCACTGGCTAAGAGTAAATAGTTATTATTTTACTCAGTTCTGCTTTCTTATTGTTTTTCTGTCAACTCTTACATAACATCTATAGAAATGAGCTATTATATATAAAAAGAACTGAATATCACAATAAACAACATCATTATAGGTTGATATTCCACCCTCTCATCAACTAGAGCAAAGGAAAACATTAATATTGTGTGGACACATTTTCTACTTTTCCTCCTATTCATTGAAAGTTCACAAGCTTTGATATCAGGTAACTAAAACCATGCCTTGTGGATTATTTTTCTTGGCCAACTGCGCACCTTCTATGATCTCATTTTGATCATCTATAAAAATAGTCTAGCAAACTCTGAGTCATATAATAGTTATCAGGCCATTTAAAGTATGTTTTCAGGTCCTAATAAATAAAAAATCCACTTCTATAATTTAATTTGTTCTATGTTCTCTAAGAATTCCCTGTGATGGTTGTGCTAACTTCTGTGTTCTGTTTTTTCACATCTCTTTTGCTCTATCATAATTAATAGTGGCATTTTTCATTATATGTCAAAGTGAACAATTTAAAGTCGTTCTTTAAAACAAATATTAATTTTGGATGATTGAATACATTGGTATGGAGCTTCCTCTCACTAATCAGAGCAATTATCTTTGGTGAAAATGATAGGACACTTTACTAAAACAATTAATCATGACAGTTATTTTACAGCACAAATAAATGGAATCAAATGGACAACAGTAGTGCAGTGTTTCAAGAGTCTTTCATTTCATGCTACAAATTAAAGAAAAAAAGTTGTTTCACTCTAATTGATGTTTACATGCTTTGGAAAATGTGGATTTTCTTAATAGATTAAAAAATAATATGAGTAGAAGGAAGCTCTAGAAGTATGTGAGAAGCTTTCCTTCATTTGAAAGAGGCTTTCAGTCAGCATTCTGATATGTGTCTAAGGCCAAAGACTAAATGATTTGAGAAACCAGTGAGCACAGACAGTTGAGTTTTCACTGGGGGAGATATGCAGGTAGTTTACTCCACTTTTATTTTTCCAAATATTTCTCTTCTTAGGTCTCCAAGTACTTGATAAAGAAGAGATGAGAACAAATGCAAGCTATTTTAGGAAAGATTCAACCCAGTACTCTGGAGACTTTCAGAATATAAACTTTATACAAGTTAATGTCAAATATTCAGGGTTTATTTATTTAAAGATAACATCACAGTATCTTTGGGTACTATCTCTGAGATAAAGGTGATCATATAGCATGTTGAGTTGGGAGTACTGTGGGGGCTTAAAGAAACGAGGTACAAAGAGTAGCAGGGTGTGATACAATCTTAACATATGCTTCAAATGCTCATGCAGGGAGTTCTCAAGTCTCAGTAGCATGGCTGTAGTTTTAAGAGAAAGGAGAGTAGTCTGGAACTTTATAACCTTATATTTCAATAAGGAGTCTTGGGCTGGCCAAAAAGCTCAGTGCTGTAATTTCCTTGAACAAAAAATTTGGGATTTCAATGAGTTGTAGGATGTTATAGTATAGGTTCTCTTATGTCCTGAGTCCGCACTGACCTTGAAGGGCTAGGGCCAAAATATTGCATATCCTTGTAGCCCTTCTCTTTCTGTAATTTTTTGGCCCACAAACTTAATTTGTTAACTCTCCAGAAGAGATTAGTGATATTATAACCCTATAACATAGGCACTTGAGCTTAACATCACTATCTTTCTGTATATTAAATACCTTAGGCATAGCATGGAACTGGTATTTTCCATTCAAGCATTGATATTCTGATCAACAACTATAGAATGTGAAAAAAATAATTACACATTTACACAGAAATTGACAAATCCAAACATATACAAAATTGTAGCAGGACAGTCCTATGTAATTTTTTTCCTATCTCTTATTCCTTTTTATAATTTTTTTAAAAATACTTGATACTGAATATAGCAATAATAATTATGGGACTAGAGAGGAAAAAATTGATGATGGATAGTGTGCCTAAGGAGAGTCACCTAGAGAGAAAACATTCTCTCAGACTTTCACACAAGCAGCTGATCAATCAACGGCCATGACTCATTCAGATTGCTGACACTGACAAAAGATCTACAAAACCCTGCATGATTTCAGGGTAAATCGTGAGGGGATTTCACTAACCTTGTTAGATACAAAAGTTACATGTTTTGTTATATCGTTCTTGCTTTAACTTGGTCTTAACCACCCAGCAGAAAAGTTTAACCATGAGATGTAAAAGGTAAAGCCAGATTAGTATGCTGAGGTGTAAAAGGCTCAAGTCAAAAGCTTCTGACATTGCCAGTTCTGCTGATAACCCGCTATTATTATGGAATATTAGACTATGCATACTCTCTTAGTTCCATGTGAAGAAAGATTTGTACTAATAATGTTTAGAAAAGATAAAATGTCTGCATCTTGTACTCTTTAACAACTACTATGAATACAACAATATACATTTCATTAATTATTGTGGTTGTCCTAGTACATGATTTGAAACTATCTCATTGCTATTTCTTTCTTATTAAAATTAATACAAATAAATAAATAAAAACAACAAATATCTCAGTGAATAAAAGCACCTGCAAGCAGGTACAGGGGTCAGTGGATTTACCCCTGTCATGTCATGCTGGCCCCATCCCCAGGGTACACAGATACAGCAATTGAAACTGGGCATGGTGTCATGTGCCTGTAATCCCAGCTCTTGGGAGGCTGTAAACAGGTAGATCAGCACTAGTACAGTCTAACAGGGAGACCTTGAACACCCTGCAGACGCTTCCGTAAAAACACACAAAAAATTGAAGTCTTCGTTGGTTAGCATTTTGTAGCTATAATCAACGCCGTAGAAAAACGAATTTGAGGAAGAAATGTTTGGTCTGTCTAATAGCTTCAAAGGCTTTAGTTCAGGGGTTACTCCCCAAAATTCCATAGTGGTAGCAGCACATGGCAGAAAAAAACTATATATCTCTTGGCACAGAAGCAGAGAAGACAGGAGAGGACCATCAAAGAGGAAGGAGCCAGAGACAAGATAAAGTTTGTAAGGTCATTCCCCTAGATATCTAGACACACCTAAAAGAGAGTTTTGTCAATCCCCTAGACATCTCTCAAGCCAATCAAGTTGAAAACCAAGATTAACACTTATAGCCTTCATAGGGAAGAAAGTACATTTTAGAAAAATAAATCTCTTTGGCTATGGCAGTTTTCATAAAGGAGCTGCTATGGCTTGAATATTTGTGTCCTTCCAAAGTTCCTAAATTGAAAGGTAATCATTGGTCTGATGATATTATAAGCTGAAATCTTTGGAAAGTGATTGTGTCATGAGGACAGAACCTCCATAAATTGGATTAGTGCCTTTATAAAATAGGCTATAGAGAGCTGCCTTCCTCTTCCATCATAGGTGTCATTGGAATGGTCTCCCACTAGACATTTAATCCACTGGTATCTTCATCTTGGAATTTTCTGTCTCTAGGACTGTGTGCAATAAACTCTGTTGTTTATAAATTGTCAGTTCTGGTATACTTGGTTATAACAGCCTGGCCAGACTAGGACAGGCTGACAGCTGAAGGAAGACAGCAGCACTCCTAGATGCTGGAGAAATAAGTCCATCATTTCCCAAGGTAAATTTGGACAGATATCAGTTTTTCACTAGAGAAGAACTTAGCACTTTAGACAAAGACTACCTAGAAAAACTTATATATGGAAACTTCGGAATGATGAAGTAAATTGTGGTATATTATAAACCAAAATCTACTACATATCATTTTGTTGCAGCATGTCCTACAAACATAAACACAGAAATTTCATAGCAACACATACAACATGTATGTCTCTTAATATTAATGCATGCCCACAGAGTGAATTTTTAAATTTTAGTACAGAGTATACATGGTCTCACCACACAGATAGGCCTCATAGTGATCCTCCTATTTTCAGCCTCCCAAGCACTGGTACTACAACCACACACCATGATGCCTAGTATCAGTAGCTGTCTCAGGGCCCTAGGGGCAGGGCCAGTATGGCATGCAGGGGATTGAACCCTGGTCCCTGCACGTACTTTAGCCCACTGAGATAATCTGGGGAGCTCACAGTGTGGTATTATGTGTGTTACTTTTGTGGTTTTGTACATTGACATTTTGGTATAATTTTATAAGTCACATAATGTTTCTTCATATCAGGTAATAAAAGAAAAAAACTCTAATTGGTCCCTGCATAAAGGAAACTAATGTTGGACTTTTAGATTTATTTAAGATTTTCCATTAAAGTACTGAATATAGAAACCAAATAAAAATTTAAAACTTTTTAAAATGAAACAAAAAATTAAAAATATAAAATTATAGCCCAGCTGTTATTATTTAAACACACATAGACTGAGTTCGGCCAAATTGCTTCCTTAAACAAACAAACAAAAAAATAATAATATGTTCCTACAATTTCAGAAGGCATAGAACTGGGGCCCTCACTCTTATTTTGAAAGTAAGTCTCACTAACTCCTTTAGTTTCCCAGGCTAGCCCTGAGTCTTTTTGGCTCCATCTCCTGGAATGCTGCCATTGCAGAAATGGACCACCATGTCTGACCCCAATAAAATTCCTCATGCTTATAACCATCTCTGTACTCTAGTACATATCAGATAATGTAATATGCTCATTATAGTTAATATTTCTAATCCTCTTAACATGGTGACTCTATTATCCTTGTTTTGTAAAGGGAGAGAAGTTAAATGATATACCTAAGATAGCACCATTGTTATATCCTGAATTTCATTTTTCCAGTTTATGCTTATTGCTAAAATATATATTTCAATTGAAAGTTAGGCTACATCATGCTGGATTTAGATTAGTATGTGCCTGGGGTATAAAGAGATTAGATTATGTGTTTGCTGTGCAAACGTGATACAGGATGAGTAGCCCTTATTGAAAGTTCTTGAGACAAAAATGTTTCAGATTTTCCAGTTCTTCAGATTTTGAAAATTTGCAGTCTCCACTATTTGAGAATCCATAATATAAAAAATCCAAAATTTTCTATTTTTAGAGCCTAAGATTAGTGCTTTAAATTTTTCCCATTCCATATTATTTCACTTGATATATATTTTCACACATACCCAGATACGTGATAATAGAGAATGTGAATCTTGCATACAAAAGCAATTAAAGAACTTATCAAAGCGTTGAGATGAAAATGTCAAAGAGAGAACTGGGTTTTGGAGATCAGTAGTACACTGTAGGCTTTGCATGTATAAGGCTTGAGTTTCAATCTGTAATCAAATAAAAGAATGTTTCAGTTACTCTTCTCCCGCTGTTGGCACAAATACCTGACACCCAAAATGAAGGAAAGAAAGTTTTATTTATCTCACAGTTACTGGAATTTTCAGTCCATACTCGACTAGCTCCAAGGTAGCCTGATACATGGCAGAGAGTAGCAGTTCATTATGGCAGAACAGCAACAATGGCAACAGAGAGAAAGTCTGCCTCCCTGTCTCTCTTATATTACATTTAGGCCCTCTGCCTCAGGTTGGGTGTAGCAATCATACCCAAAATCCAAGAAGTACTAAAACCCATAACTCCAGTGGATCATGAGTTAATCTCAAATTCTAGAAGTCCCCACCCCATGAATGCATGAGGCTTTGAGGGACAACTAGACACAAACAATAACAAAGAAAGAAAGGAAAGGGAAAGAAAGTCCATGAGGAGAATACTTTGACCTTCCAGAGAAGTCGCTAGAGAGTGAGGAACTGATTTCATCGCACCCCTATATCTGAAGTCTGCTCTTCATCTTCATAAAGTAATTGCACACTATAGTGATATCTCCCTACTGAACATCCACACAGATGCACATAAACACACAGACTATAAAGTTAGATGTACTTACATACGCAGCCATTATAGGACAATTAAATACCAGTCTTCTCATGTCCTTTTCATGTCTTAACTAAATTACTTGGCTTGGTTATTGTTTGGACTATGAAGAAATGTAATTATATGAGTAGGTACCTGAAGATGGCAAGCTTATAAATTTATTTATATGATGGAAATAGTGCACAAAATAGCATAACATCTTTAAAGGCTTGATTATTAAACCATGTTGGATAAATATAACCATGAGAAAATGAAAAGAGAAACTTGATATTATGTTCCAAGAACAAAATTAATATATTGTGTAATAGAAAGTGATTTGTTTTATAGGGGAGAATTGTGGTCATATTCTTTACAGTAGTATAACTTGTTTTAAATTTTGTGGTTTACTTAATATTGTAAATTATTTATGTTGTTATGCATGTAGGTGATGAAGTTACTTTTAGTAGATAAATATAGCAGAACCTTAGTATAAGTCAGAAGGCAACCTAGGCCATCAACTACAGTTATAACCATGATTGTGGAACTCAATTCATCACAAATTTGTTTTCAAACACTGTAAATTATGGGAATTCAATATATTGTTATCTTAGGAAACAATGGGAAACAAAATAACTGGTTCTTTGCCTCCCCAGTTATACATATACTTGCATTTTTTTCAGCGACTTGAACAAATTTTACGTGGATTTTCTTTGTAATTACTCTCCCATATTATTATCAGGTATTACCACACTCTGGAAAGAAGTACACACTCAAAGTAGAATGTAGAATATTCTAGAATCTAGAGGTGGGACTCAGTTAAGCTTAAAGAAGATCTCAGGAAACTAGAATCTTGGGATTTATTGCAGAAAGAACAAGGAGCTTCGTAGACATTGTCTTGGTTACCATTGCAAAACATACAGCCGTTATAGACTACTCAGTTTTTATGTCATTTGTGATTGTTTGTGTCTAGATGGCCCACCAAAGAAAGCCTCATGTAGTCAGAGTGGTGAAGTGAGGCTGGTGGATGTTCAGAGGTGGCTAGGTCTAAAGTGTGTGATGCTGAAATCAAAGGTCTGGGATTACAAAGTCAGTGAACTCATTGGTTTTTCAAAAATCTGGCTAGGATTAAGAATTTGAGTGCTTTACTTACCCTAGAGCAGATAGCCTCCATCAAATGTAAGGGAACAAAGAGGGTTAATGACCTTTTTCTGCCTGTTTGTCATGAACTACTTCTCTTGTGTGATATCCAATATCTCTCTGTTGTGCTACCCTGCATTAGAGCTAGCCAACTGTAGTCTGAAACCTCTACAAGCTGTGAGCAAAATAAACGTTTCATGTTTTGAGTGTTGGGTATTTTGTCTCAGCAACGAGAAAAATAACCAAGATACTGTCCTTATAAAGCTGAAGAATGTATCTCTGTTACTTTAACCAAAGCATGTATCTTAAGTAACACTAATCTCATAGGATTTTTAAAAAATTCTAACATTAATTCAGCTCATAAACCAGGCTTCCAGTGTTGACAATGATAAAAGTAGTTTAAATGCTTGTAGAACCTGTCTCAAGAGGCTGGCCTTTCTAATTAAATTCTCACCCCATCCCACATATCAATTCCTCATTTTAACAATTGTCTAGTAATACATGAGCATGTACATAATAACTATACTGAAATGTGTTGAAACAAATTGCAGGTATCAAATTGCAGTACGATTAATAAATCTTCTTAATAAATAATTTAAGTGAGACTTTTCTTTTATCTTTAGATGGTAACTATATTTGAAGCATGATTACTTTCAATGGTTCAATAACAAAACCAAACAAAAACCCTTAAATCAAAATCTCTTTGTATATATTGCTAAGAGGCAACCATTTGATTTCTATTCAATCATGCATGAAATGTTACATGAGAATATATCCCTGGTTTGTGTGGGGATAACAGGGCATGAGATTTAAAGATTCTGTTTCACCTAGAGAATGAAGAGATGTAACTTTGCCTACAACTTAGTTTAATGAAACCTTCAGTGTGTGTTATGAGAAGGGTTTATAGTTTTCTGTCTAGTTATCTTAGTTTGTATCTGTTTAATAGTCTATAATTTTGAATGCAAGCAGAATATGCTAACAAAGGTGAGCAAGCATGGTTTCTATCAATTTCACGGTGAGTCTCTCTCCCACCTCCTGAATCTCCATCTATATCTGTTTCTCCTTTCCTGGCTGTCTATCTGTAACTTCAGTATTGCTTTACCTAAAAGAAATTAGGTATACGAAGCAGACTATGTCATGAATTTTCTTTCAATTCACAATGCAGCTGTATATTGAACTGCCTGTGGTGGAGCTGCCTGGCACTTATATGTGGGTCACAGGTCCGTAATAGAAGTTCTGGTTGCTGTTTTTATTCTTTTAACTTCATGGATAAACAATATCATTCTAATCAATTTATTAGAGGTATTTCTGGTAACACTGTTCATTTGGAAAGAAATAAATTTTATCTTAAAAAATTAATTTGAAACAGTCAACAAAATGTTCTTTTTTCACTCTGTGGTAATCAAGGTGGTAACAACCATGGCACAAAATTTGATTGTAGGCTCCTAATCTCTATACCTTTTAGTGTAGTTTAATTGCTTCTCATTGTGCTCCAGAAAATAATCTGTGTTTTTAAATCCTAAAGTGGCTAATGGGAAAGTGAAGAAAAGTTGATTAAGATGCTACATGTAACTTACTTTTGCTCTTGATGTCATCAGCTCTAGCATTTAAAATTTATGCTTCCATTATTTTGCAATATTTTCCTCTGATTATTCTTATAATGAAAACCTTGGAGTACAATATTTATGTGCAGGACTTGAGTATGGTTCTTCTGCAGATATTATTTATGTCTTAGAAATTGAGACACACCATCATTTTGAAAATGTAGAATTTGGTTATATTCAGAATGATCAGAAAGAATGTTTTTATTCTTCAACTCATGCAAGTTAGGATAAGAAGAGTAAAATTTCAGCTTTTATTTTTCAGTTTGGATGTGGAACCCAGAGCTTCATGCATACTATGTAAACCCTCTATTACTGAACTAGACCTCTACCCCAGCTATTATATTTGCAATATAATTTTTATTGAGGTAATATTTGAACACCTGTATGTATACCATATGGTGTTTTAATACATATGTACAATTTGTGATAATCATATCTGAGCAAGAAAGTATGTGTCTCCCTTCAATGTGTGTGTGTGTGCACGTGCGCATGTGTGCTATAAATTTTGTATCCTTGTAGACATTTTGAAATGCATCACAAATAGTTTTGCTCAATAGTTACCGTACTATGCTAATAAAGAACAAGAAATAATTTATTTTCCCTCCTTTAGTGCTTCTTTTTGAACTTCTTGCCTTTTCCCAACTCTGGGAATCAGCAAAAGATATTTGTCCTAGCTTGAGATATAAAATTATATACAATTAAAATCTTACTGACGGTTTACCATAGATGCTTCTATATTTGAAAATTTTATTGATGTATGTTTTTCTGACTTTTATTAGCACATGTTTGTAGTACATAATACTGATGTTTTTGTAGAAGATTGCTGTATAAATGTAACACATTTCAATCCCTTTCTTTTCCCCACCTGTCCCCACCTCTTTCATTTTGGGGTATTACTACAGGCATGTAAATATCTTCATCATTTTAAATCCTCTTACTTCTTTTCTTAGTGCTCCTTTCCCCACTTGTGAAAGTCTGCCTTTTTCTACCATCTCCCATTTATTTATTTATTTATTTATTTATTTATTTATTTATTTATTCATTCATTCATTCATTCATTCATTCATTCACTCACATTTTAGGATTTCTATATAAGGCGTATCATGAAATACTTAACTGTGACCAATTTCACTCAAGCACTATTCCACTCTGTTCTCAACTTGTACAGAGGAGAGTATAGAAAAGGAAAGCAAATATTGGTAATTTTGCCTTCTCTCTCTATTTTTTTTTTGTATTTTAGCAAGGGCCTATAGGTTCACACACTATGTAGGTCTAACGCATAGTGATCTGCCTGTGTTCAACCTTCCAAGAGCTGGGATTACAGGTGCGTACCACCAAGCCTAGTCTCTCTCAATATTATTACAGCATTTAATTTTTGAAGCCTGTCACTGAGAAATATTTCATAGGTCTCTTCCTCCTTCCTGTTTTATTTTTCTATACATTTGCAGCTCCTCAATTTGGAGTAAACCATCTACCAATCTTCTGAAAGTCATTTTGCTGGAAAGGACAGAGAACAGTATCTTTTGAAATAACTTCCTAGCAATTACCTGTTATTTTAGTTTTCTGTTTCATGACAAGAGGTTTGTCTCCTCACCTCCATGAAACTCTCAGCATAACACCACAGACCCTACTGATTCGTTCACATCCTTGGGCTAAATTAGCCACCTACTGTGTTCCTGTTGTTTTCTATATGGAAGTGAAAGGCTTTAATTGGGTACTTTTGGAAAGACATAGAGGCCAACTCAATTTTCATAAGGGAGGTCACTGTACTTCCCCTCAACCACTCCTTTCCTTGATGAGAAAATTGTCCTCTCCATGGTAACAATTAAAAAGAAAACACTTCCTGATTTTTGGTAGTAGTCACAGAGCCAAAAAAAAAAAATGTGAAAATACTTTAAAGTTTTAAATGAAAGGGAAAGAAGCCAGCTGAGAAGGAGGCTTACTGTTTATGAGTAGGTGCTGGGGACACAAATGAGGTTGAATGAATAAGCTGACCGAAGAGGAGGGTGATTTTTCTACATCCCAGAAGGTAGTGTTTCAAGCCTACACTCTACAGAAGATAAGCCTTCATTCTACTGTTCTTTCAGGTATAACTTCTGAAGGGCTGCTTGTCACAAAACGCCAACAGCCTGGATTTTTCAAATAAAATTCATTATTTTTAAGGAATATTTTTAAAGCATACCTACTCTTGTAATTAATGGGGCATGTGTGTATGTGTGTGTGTTTCTGTGTGCTGGCCTGGTACATGCTGCACAAGTGCTGTGCCACAACACTCTAGTCCAAGCCCCCAATATGACATTGTTTTAAACTCTCATATTTGTCTCAATTCAGATGGACTGCCAGAAACAGGTGAAGGTGTGGAGATATAATCTCCCCACCGTTGGAGGCTTTGGGTTTGGTTGGACTTTCCATAAGAACCTAGTTCTCACTGCTCTCTGCCTCATGTGCTTTCTACATTGTGGGATTTCACAACCGTTCTCTCTGACTCTCAGAGTTCTAAACAGACCCAAATAAGTGCTCCATGTCTCAGGATGATGGGCATTTTAATGCTAAGTAACTGAAGAATCAATGTGAGAGCTTACATAATGCATCCTTGCCCAAAAGTGTCCATATTCCAACTCTGAGAACTGTGAATATGTTATCTTCCATTATACAAGACGGGATTGACTTCAGACTCTTAAGATGGGGAACTCATCCTGGGTTATGCCAGGGTTGTCAGCGCAGTCATCAGGGTCCTAACAAATGATAAGATGATATGATGATACACACAGAAAAAGGATAGGCTGGACAGTGCTGACTGGAGGTCAAGACCAGGAGGCAATGACTACAGGCTAGATCCAGCATCTAGAAAAAAACAAGGAAATAAATCCTTGCCCTACTTCCTTCAGAAAATACACAGGCTTGACTGACATCATGACTTTAGTCTACAAGGATCCAGCTCCTAGACTTGTGGCCTCTAAAAATGTAGGATAATGAATTCTGGTCATTTTAAATCATTAAGTTATAACAGACACAGGAAGTTCATGCAGAAAAGAACATTTAATAATATCCAACTGGCATTTTAGCAGAGATTTTCTTATTAAGACTTTTTAAATTATATTAAGAAATTGAGTTATAGAGACAATATCATGATCCATTGCACTTAACCACAGAAATGTTCATTTCTAGGATTCAAAAGAAGAACATTTGGAATGTATGTGTAGAATAGTAACAATAATGTAGACAGAAAAGAAAGTGTCCAACTGATAATCAAGTTGGAAAAAACAATGAGCAGAAAATCAATTGTGAAGCTCCCCCACCCACCCCGAATCCACAGAAATACACTTCAGAGGCTGAGCCCAATAGAACCTTGATAATTCTGATGACATCAGAGGCACAGTCATAGAGGCAGGAAACTGAAGAACAGATTGACACTGGGAACAGGGTTGCCTCGCAGCATGTGGGCATGATGAGGCTTAGTCGTCCCAAAGACCTTTAGTGCAAATGCTCTGGGACCCATCAGCAACTGGCTGTCTTTGCAGAAGCTGCTCATCTTCTCGAAGACTATTTTCTCTTGGAGAATTTTTTTATGCCCACATCTTGTACTCTGAGTAACTACTTTAAAGTTAGAAATACACGATGTCTTAGCTACAGTTATTCTCCTATTTTATTGTTATGAAATTTTGTTTTACTTTTCTTTCCATAAAATAAAGAAAAACAGAGGGCTGCATCCAGACACATAGGTTTGTTGCTGGGATTAAATAATGTTGATAAAAAACAGTATGCCTGCTTAAGAAGATGAAGCCATAAGAAATGAGAATGCATGCTTGCCAGCAAGCACAAAGTTCTAAATTTAATCTATGGTACCAAAAAGTGAAAAAAAAAACATGATGAAGAAGAAGGAGAAGCAGCAAAGAAATGAGGAAAAATCAGGAAAATGAAAATCTGTGTTCTTCTATTCTAACTGCACCACTTTTTGTGTAGCTTTGTGACATTTAATGAGTTGTATAATATTTCTGTGCCACATTATCGTTTTACATTTTTTAGAGACAGGTTCTCACTGTGTAGTTCTGGTTCAAGCTAGCCTGTAACTAAATGTGTAGCTCAGGCTGTCCGTTAATTCAAAGTTATGCTACCTCAGCCTACAGAGTGTTGAGCTCCCATGTCCTAAGGCATTAGAGTATCTACTTCATATAGAGTCTATAAGTTAATATATTCAGATTGCTTAAACAATATATGCCACATAGGAAGAGAACAATAACTACTTATTTACTTTTGCAGTTATAATTGTTATGCTGGCAGGGTGGAAGGCAGTAGGAGAATCACGAAGCTTTTGAAAAAATAGAAAATTTCCATTGCTATCTCTGGTGTATATTACATAAAGTCCATAAGGGTCAGTGTGAAATATTATTATTAAAAGTTTACAAGATGGGGGCTGGATAATATAGCACAGTGCTAGAGCCCTTATCTAGCGTGGATTGCATCTTCAACACAGCTAAAGAAATTAAAAAAATATTACAGGGTAGTTTATTAAGCCAAAACTACTTTATCAGGTGCATCTCTCGTGATCCTAAACTTTCTTCTTTATCCAATTAATCATAAATTTATGAGTGATTGAAACAGTACAAATTTCAAACCAAGCTGCAGTGACCTTTTTAAACACCAAAGCTCCTCCTTTCTGATGATTACATTATTCATTCCATAGTACCATTTACAGTATCATTACTGTTGTTCTTCAGTGCTTGCACTGCCTTGATACATTGGCTTGTGACATAACCAACCCTATGTCTTTAACTTCTATGCCTGTTTCATCAGCTTTTTCCTCTTCCACTCTCTTCTTGTACAGTTGGACTCTGTGTATTTTCTTGAGTGCTTGAGACAGCTTCACCTTGAACTTCAAATTTCTTAGCAGCTGTTAACTGTGCTTGCTTAGATAAATCCTCAGTCTTGGCTTCCCCAAAGACTAAGTAGGTATCTGAAGCTGGGCTCATATGACATCTGGCTTTGTGATGACAAAGAGGATATTCTTAGATTTCTGGATCGTGACTCTAGTAACTCCTGTAACCTGCTGAAGACCCAGTTAGGACATAACCTTTCATGTCTTTTCACTCTGACTCTGTTTTGCTTTACTGACTGGTTCTTCATCGGTTTCACCTGCTGCAGCCAGCTGGACTTGCTGTGTGGTTGCTTGTATGAAATCTTACTCCTTGAGCTCTGGTCTGATTCATCACTGTCACATTCTGTTCTAAAACCTGTCTCAGCGTGGGGCTGTGGAAACTCTTGCTCTTTAGCAGGGACGGTTTCTGCAGCTTTAAGGGGCATTTTCTGCACAGAACGCAGAACCAAGACGGTGGCTGAAAGGGAGCGAGCAAGAGTATGACCCACGCCTGTTGCAGGAGGAAGCCAGGTGCAGTTTTTTTTTGACATGCAGTATTGACATGCAGCCATGAAATATGATAAGCAATAAAATATGTGATGAATATTTAAATTCAAGCATTCATTACAATAAAATTCACATTACTATGAATCCTTTTCAAAATACTGTTCTTCACTTTGAACACACTTATCTCATCAACCTGTGTTTTCTGAAGCCATTTTAGAAGTCCTATTTTGTGAGTGCCTTCATGAAATTTGAGAAAATATATGGTGAAGGCTAGCCAAATAGCTCAGCGGATTATAGTGCCTGCAAGCAGGTTCAGGGACCAAGGTTTTCCTGCCACCATGGCATACTGAGATGGTAATTGAGACTGGGTATGGTGATGAACACCTGTAATCCCAGCTCATGGGACGCTGTGAACAGGCGAATCACTAAGAGTTCAATATAGTAGTGAGACTCTGATCACCCTGTAGACCCTTCCCTAAAAATACAAAAACATATATATATATATATATATATATATATATATATATATATATATATATATATATAGTGAGTGCTGCTCTAGAATGCCATCCAATGCAAAGGTGGGATCGCACAGACTCTTAAAATATTGCAGGGCATCTTTATCCATCTTGTTCACTGAATCACTGGATCTGGCACAGTGCAAATTCTGGCTCTTCCAAAGCATCAAAGTGATAGTGAAAGTAAATATGTTGAATCAGTGCAGTTCACTGAGGCAGCCCTGACAGCAACAACTAAAGATACTTATGAAATAATATTTCTAGAGCTGCTTCAAAAAGTATTAGGTGTGTCATTTCTGCACAGAGGCATCTGGTTTGTGAATCACAAGTATTAAATTGGTGTTTTACCCCTATATGAGAGAACCATTTGCTGAAGAGTAATGGAGATCATTACTAATATATGGGAGAGCAGAAAGATGGAAGAAGAGTGATGTGCCAAAAGTTGGAGGGTTGTAGAGATAGCTCAGTGGACTGAGTGCTGGTTTAGGCAAGCACAGGGATGGTGTTCAATCCCCTGCGCTACATGTAGTGCTGGCCCTGCCCCTGCTATGCAGAGCGGGCTACTAATCTGGGATTGGTAGTGCTGCATGCCTGTAATCTCAGTGCTGAGGATGCTGAAAACAAGAGAATCACTGTAAGTCTGAGCTGCATAATGAGACCCCGTTCCAAATACATACTTTTCTTTAAAAAGCTGGAAATTTGATTTGATTTATAACATCATCTTTTTTTCCCTGCTTGGTCTCAAGCCATGAAAGTGTGTAAGGTAGTAAAGAGTAATCAACCTTGTTTAGCTCACATAAATAAAACAGAGAAAGTAGAATAGAGAATTACTACTGCTACTTTTCTTCATGAGTTACTTGTTTTTGGAAAAACGGTACTTAAGATGTATTGAAATTGGGGTTCATAATGAACAACCTTCCCAATAAAACAAAGAATTAAACTTAACACATTCAATAATGTAAATGGCTTGATTAGGTATCTGGGATGACCAAATGCATTTAAGAACTGATTGTATTTGCACTTGGAGGAGATCTAGATGCTCACAGTTTAGAAGCCTCACAAATTTTCCTATCAAATAGTAAAGTTTCCATATTCCTCAAAATTGGCTTCATTGGAGCCATGTGTTTGCCTGGAAGTATGCCACATAAAGCACTTGTTCCCCTAAGCTGGGCTCCTTTGAGCTCCAGTGAAAATGTGTGATTTACTGCTACACTGTGCAAATGTAGACTCATTTTTATAGGGTAAGAGTTAGTGTGTTTCAGGGAGTTACAAAGTCTAACCCAGCTCTTCCCTGTAGAATATGTCTCTTCCTTTTAAAGATGTCACACTGCAAATTCCAAAAGAGCTAAAGGATTTTGTACTCCTATAGGGAAATCTATTGTAACTTTTACATTTCCCAATAATAAGTTCTTTGTTTACTGAAGAGAGCTTTTATGACATAAAATGGTATTTTTGACAGAGAAGCAGAATCTTTGCTTTATTATAGATTTTGCCCTTACACCAGCAAAAATAAATAGCTCATCTCTTAAGCTCCTGATCAATGTCTAACACCTCCTACCCCCAGCAACACTTTGCTGCCAGTGCATTAACACCCTGTAATAGCAACTTCACTCACCTACCGAGAAATGATCTTCACAAATGATTTACAGCTAACCCAGGGCTTAAACATATAGCACCCAATCAAAGGCAAATGTCTATC
Source organism: Myocastor coypus (assembly GCA_004027025.1). Taxonomy (NCBI): domain Eukaryota; kingdom Metazoa; phylum Chordata; class Mammalia; order Rodentia; family Myocastoridae; genus Myocastor; species Myocastor coypus. Next base: position 19,868 of record PVJA010037161.1, read on the forward strand.
TTTCCCCCTGGTTGTATAATTTCTGAGACAAGAGAGATTAATGTCGACTGCAAAAAATTGATGCTGAGGAAATGTACAAAAGGTGTTGTTTATTTTGAAGGGAGACACAATTGTCAAACAGGTTTTCCCTTCTATGTACATCCAAATGATGTGTATTATAACATTTTGATGCAAAAATGTGATACAGATGTGTTTGCAGATGTTTTCTCCCTTCCTGTGTAGTGCACACAGGCACACACCGTTGCTTGTTTCACATTTATTTGTAAAAATGAGATATCCAAATAGCATGCCTTAGCATAAACATACAATTGTTCACTAACAATATGTCATTTTTTCCTTTGTAATGCTCAGAACATGGTCAAAATAGGAATCCGCAGGGGTTTAATGTATTGTTCTTAACACAATCCTTAGGTACTATTGCCATAAAGAAAACCATACTAGCTATATTTGACTAACTTACACTGAGTTTTTTGAATTCTTACAAATAAATGTATTGTTTTATTCACCCCAAGATTAGTTGATGTAAATGTAATTATGCTCAGTTTACAGATAAATAAACTAAGCCTAATTTTATCCCTTCATATGCAACATAAACTGAATATCTGTGTCAATAATTATAATAGCTCAGATATTAGCATCTGCAACTTGAAGACAGAAAAAGATTAGAGGGCTTGTATGGTTCTTTTTTTTTTTTTTTTTTTTTTTTTTTTTTTTTTTTTTTTTTT
>PVJA010037162.1:0-20555 GCA_004027025.1 Myocastor coypus
AGACCCTGTCTCAAAAAGACAAAAAAAAAAAAAAGCTACTCACATTAATGATCTGTATGGCTGGGAATGTAGCTCACTCCTCTGGCATGGCATGAGGGGAGCCTCGGTTTGATGCCTAGTAGAAGGGCAGGGGGATCATAATGATCTATTTAGTAAAGTAGATGGAAAGCTATGTTTTATCATCTAAAATATTATTATCTGCATTGGAAATGGCTGTGTCAATATCTTCTAGTTTGAAATTACCTTGATCTACTTCTGGTGCAGTAAACTCTCTTCCGTATCAGCTGGGTGGGAGACCATGGTAACCAGAGCAGGAGAAGCAGGTTTGCCATCAAGTTCTGGTGGAGCAGCGACCTTAGAACCCAAGCCTCTGCCTCTCCACAGCACTTCGCTCTTCATTTGGCTTGACACGTGAGTCAATTTGTCATCTTATGTTTGAAAGCATGTAGTTCAGAAATGCTAAGTAGAGTATGTATGCACTGCTTTGCAACTAACCTCCAAAGCACTTTCATTTGGCAAAACTGAAATTCTAAATTCACTGAACAACTTTTTACCACCCTATCTCCAGCCAGGCAAGCCCCATACTACTTTCTCTTTCTATGAAAGAAGCTCCTGTGGCTTCATCTCACTTAGAATAATGTCCTCAAGGTCCACTGGTGTTGCAGCATGTGTCAGGATTTCCCTCCTGGGGGCAATGGGTTGAATGTTCTTGTCAAAAAAGCAGTTTCCCTTCCTCCATCTTTATAGGTTCGTGTCATTGATTTGTGGAATAAACATGGACCTAAAGGAAGTCCCATGCTTGAGATTGGTCTGCTTGCTTCCTTGCAATGTCATTCAACTTTTTCTTCATCCTCTGTATTTCTTAGAATAGAGGAGTTTACTCCAGTAGTGTGATTTTATTTCAGTTTAATGTTTTTGCTGTTGTTAAGTGGAGCAGAGTCCTGTGTGGATGGCACTGTAAACTGTATTTCTAAGTTATCTCATCTGAAGTACATAGCATCAGGTTGCCCACACCTAGTGACACAGAGCAACAGGTGTGTGTATTCATGGAATGACAGCTTGCCCCTTCCACTATCAAGTTCATCTCATCAGTCTTTCGCCTTCTGGGTCTGTCCTTTGATTTCTACCTAAATCAATTCCAAGACTCTTTCTACAGTAAACCATTTCATTATCATTTTTTGTTGGTCTCACTATATAATTCAGGCTGCTCTTAAACTCACCATGTAGCCCAAGCTGACCTCAAATGTGTGGTGATCCTCCTGCTTCTGAAGTGCTGGGATTATAGGCTGCACCAACACCCCTGGAACAATGAAGCATTTTGGGTTTCCTTGATACTGGGACTCAAACTAAAGACCTTGCACTTGCCAGGCAGGTGCTGTGTCACTGAGTTATATCCCTAGCACAATGAACTATTTAAAATGAGAAGCTCAAAGCAGCAAATTTTTCCACCTTTTTTAGTTGATGTTGGTTGCACAGGTTAATAGGTTTCATTTTGGCAGATTTGTACATTAATATAACATATTTTAATCATTTCCCACCCTCCTTGATCTTCCCTCCTCCTGTTTCACATTTTTTGTGAGTTTCAATGTGTATAATATTGAGACCAGGGAGATAATTCCATGGTACAAGTGCTTGCCTGGCAAGTGCAAGATCATGAGTTCGAACCCCAGTACATCAAAAAAATGTGTGCAATGTGCTTTGATCTTATTCATGCTCCCTAACACCTGTCCTTACACTCACTCCCCTTTCTTCCCTTTTTCCTATATAATGATTATCTCCCTTTTACTTTCTTATCATCCTTTTTTAGATTCCACATATTAGGGAAGACATGTGCTACTTGTTTTTCTAGCTTATTTTGCTCAACATGATCATCTCTAGAATCGCTCATTTTTCTGAAAATGACAACATTTAATTCATTTTTATGGCTTAATAATATTCGTGTATATATCATATTTCTTTATTCATTCAACTGTTGGTGGACACTTAGGCTGATTCCATATTTTTGCTATTGTATTTTGTACTTTGATAAACTTGGGTATGCAAATATCCCTGATATGCTAATTTTAATCCCTTCAGGCATATATCAGGTTGTATAGCTGGATCAAATGGTGGTTCTAGGGGCTGGTGAGATAGCTCAACGGTCTAATGCACCTGCTTAGGCAAGCTTAGGCAAGCTTAGGCAATGGTAGCAACCACAGTTTGATCCCCTGCATCACATGCTGCACCAGCCCATATTATGGTTGAGCCAGCCATAACATAAATAAATAAATAAATAAAGTTTTTTTTAAATGGTGGTTCCAATGAACCTCAATATTGATTTCCATAATGGCTGTATTAATTTACATTACCACAGGGGGCTGGGGATATAGCTCAGCAACATAAGTGCCTTCCTGGCAAGGACAAGGTTCAGAGTTCCATCCCCGGTACCAGAAAAAAAAAAATTACATTACCATGAACAGGCCAAGGATACAGCTCAGTGGCATGAGCACCTGCCTGGCAAGCACAGAGTCCCAAGTTCAATCCCCAGTACTGCAAAAAAAACAAGCAAAAACCATTACAACCAACAATGTAAAAGTGTTCCCTTGCTCCTATATCTTCATCAGAATTGAAAATTTTTGTATTTTTCATTATAGTCACAGTGACTGGGGAATCTCAATATGTTTTTTTTTTTGTTTTGTTTTTTTGTTTTTTTATGGCTAGCTTAGCCTGCCCTGGGGGTGGGGCTGGCACAGCATGTGGTGCCAGGCATCGAACAGCAGTCCCTGCAGCCACCCAAGCTTTCCTAAGCAGGCACTTTAGACCATTGAGCCATCCTGCCAGACCAAAAGCATTTTTTTGTGTGTGGGACCTAGGTTTGAACTCACAACCTTGCACCTGCCAGGCAGGCACTTATGCCACAGAGCTATCTCCCTGGCCCCTAATAGCTAAAGATATTGAATGTCATTTTTTTAATCCAAAGGAAAAAAATCTGACACAGTCTCAGGTGCTGGTTCATAAAAAATAAAAAATTAAAAAAAAAAAGAGGAAATCAGGATGAGGATCACTATGAGAGAGATGAAAGAACAGCTCAGGATGCAGCTCAGTGGTAGGGTGCTTGCCCAGAATGTGCAAGAATGAACCCTGCAGCAGAGGGAGGGAGGGAGAGAGAGAGACAGAGAGAGAGAGAGAGAGAGAGAGAGAGAGAGAGAGAGAGAGAGAGAGAGAGATCCAGGGAGCTCCTCCTGACTAGGAAGAAGCCTGAGTTTAAGGTTTCTTCACATAGGCATGTTCCCGTACCAGGTGGTGAGCTGATCGTAGCTCAGTCTTTCTAGCTAGGTAGACCGGAGCACAACCTCAGCTCAGCTTCTTAGTTGGTGTGTGGGTGACTTTAAGCAAGATATTTACGTGGATAAAATGAAGTTGCTAATCCTCAAGTTTTTGATACGGGTGTGGCAAGTGCCTGCTAAGTGGATGAAGTTCTTGAGAAAGGGACTCTTGCACTGGGGACCTGTTGACCACCTCTGCTCTGACCTACCCTCACCTGATGCCAAGACCAAGCTAGAAGGGCTGGATAGAGTGCTGTGTGCTCATTCCACAGGAACAAGAGCCAAGCCCAGGCTCTTTTCCCTACATCTCCAGCCAGGTGCATCCAGTCTCCCAGCCCTTCTTGCAGCCTGGCCTCTTAGGTCTCTGAACTTGAAACCCTGGGAGCCCCTTGAGTCCAGGGACTGGGCTGACCCAGGCACCATGCAGTTGCCAGCTCAATCAAACTGGCTCAGGCTCACTGAGCAAGTGGGAGATCCAGGCATGACAGGATCTCAGGAAGGTTGCCTCCTGGGGAGACCCTGGCTGGCTGAGCCCTTTGTGGGTAGTGCCACCTGATTTCTAAGTGATTCCTCCCTCCCTTGGAGCTCAGCAAATGCACACAACAAATGTGTGTTGACAGAATTGCGCTCCCTCCACCCTGAGTGGGTGAAATGATTTTTCAAGGAAACCTACTCTGCCTGTGGGTGTTATGGGCATGTTTTGGGCATCCCCAATGAATCCAAAGCGTCAAGTCTGTGAACCTTGGGAAAGCAGCAGGGGAGGACAGATAGCCTGGTGCTTCTTATTCCAATTGCAGCCTGTTTGTTCCAACACCCCACCCAGGACCCAGCCCCCAGTTAGCAACTTATTTGCTGAAGCAACCAAGCAGAAACCTTCAGAGGAGCACAATCCCTACCCCCACCCCCAGCCACTTCTTTTCAGCTCCCAAGAGGTTGGCATAGCATTCCCTCCTGGCAGTCTGTGCTGGCCTCTGACTCCTGAGGAACTGGCAGGGCCAGCCTTGACTCTAGGGGCTGCTCTGCAGGACACATGGGGCTCCATTCAACCTAGCCCTCACACCTTGCTTGTGGCTTTAAGTTTTCTTTTCCACATCGCCTGTGCTGCTTCCTTTCTTGTTTTGTTGATGTTAGTGCTGTCTCTGCTGTGACTAAGCCTACAGCCTCAGGATGAAACCTCTGAATTCAGGGAGCATGTAACTGGAAGGAAGCAAGCCCGGGTGGGAATGGAGATCTGAGAGACAGGGAGGTGAGCTTGCTGGGGCCTCAGTTAGAGGAGCTTTCACCCTCTTTTTGCCCTCACCTCCACACCCTTGGGAGGCTAGGGACAGGGATGGGTGGAGATACTTTCCCAGCCTTGCTACCTGCAGGTCTTGGCCTGCCACGTTGTTAATTTGTTTTGAAGTTCACTCTCAAAACCCTAAATACTTCACATTTTGAAGGGTGGGGAGGATGCCTGCAGGGCAGAGTACAAGTTCTCTGGAAACTGTTACTTCCTTGCATCTCCTAGCTCCTCAACCTGATGGTGCAGGGAGTGCCACCATCTCCCATGCGAAGGCCCCAGGATAAAGCTTTTCTTTATTTATAACTCTACAAGCCTGATGCTTAGCAGCCTTGTCAAGTGGCCATCCATCTACCTCTTCCAACAGGAAAGCTAAAGGAGCATCTCCGTACTCACTAAGTGACAGCACGTAGTATAGGCTTCTGGACTCCTGGCCCAGACTGGGCTCCATTCCAGGCAGAGCTAAGATCATAGTGCATGATGGGAAGGCGGCGCGGGATCCTAAGCCCTGGGGTGGGGACCAGTATAGCCAACCACGGCACTGTGTGTGCGCACAGGAGTGCCAGGATCCACAGGTCCACACTAGCCTGGGGCATGAGCAGCAACCTGAGGCTGATATGCTCGCCTCATATTTCTGCAAAGCAGCACTCAGGAGTGTTAGGTCCTTCCTGCTATAGAGGGGGTAGGAGTAAAATAAAGCCCTGACCTCATGCCCACCTGCCACATTTGGGGCTTCTGGCCTGCCTGAATGGTCATGGAGTGTGCATTACTTCTTGGGATGAGGGTAGGGGAGCCATTATGGCTTGCATTGGGGGCTTGAGGGTAAGGAAGTCACCACCATCAAGCCCTTCTGGGGAAGACAAGCTGTCATCAAGGTACCCTTCCACCTCCCACTTCCCACCTCCCACTGCCCAGGCCTCTTTTCTGACAGCTCACTTGGCTCTAAAGCTGCCTCCCTCTTTCAGGGAGCTCCTGCTCATGTGCTGTGGGAAATGCTGGCATCACTCATAGCCCCCAGCTCAGGCCATGGGCACCCTTCCCAGTAGGGGCCCACACCCTCACACTCCCCACAAGAGTGCTGTGCTTGGGACTTCCTGTTGTTTGCAGGCACAGACCAGAGTATGAGACCCAGGTGCGTCAGCAGCATATCTGCCTAGATAGATGAACACAGAGATGCTGTATCCTGTGTACCCCTATACTTTCTGGAACAAAGGGCACTTGTGGGTGAGAGGTGAGTCACCTACCAACCTGTGGGACCTGCTGAGCCAGCAAGATGGAAAGCCCTATTACAGGGCTGGGGAGATAGCTCAGTGGAATAAGTGCTTGTCTGGCAAGCACAAGGCCCTGAGTTCAATCCCGTACCGCCAAAAAAAAAAAAAAAAAAAAAAAAAAAAGGAAAGCCGTGTTGCATGTGGTGGAACCTGCTATAAGCCCAGCACTCAGGAGGCTGAGGCTGGAGGAACTCCCTGGAGCTCAAGGCCAGCCTGGGCCACACAGTGAGTTCAAAAACAGCCTTGGGGGCTGGGGAGATAGCTCCGAGGCACAAGTGCCTGCTGGGCAAGTGCAAGGTCGTGAGTTCAAACCCTGCCCCCCCCCCAAAAAAAAAGAAACCAAACAAAAAAATGGCTGAGGGTGTAACTTAGTACAAAGGCCCAGGTGGGGCTGGGGATTTCGCTTAGGGGTAGAATGCTTGCCTAGCAAGCTGAAAGCCCTGAGTTTGGTTCTTGGCACCAAAACTAAAAATAAAATAAACCTCCCCAAAGGCCTTGAGTTCAGTTCCCAACGCTGGGAGAAAAAGTAATGGACTAGAGGTGCATCTCAGTAGAACACACTGTCTCAAAAAAAAAAAAAAGTAATACTAAATTATACTGGATTTCTTTTGTTTTGTTTTGTTATTTTGGGGTTTGTTTGTTTTTGTTTTTGTTTTTATTTTTATCTGACATTGCCTCCCTAGGTAGTCCAGGGCTACCTTGATGTCACAACATAGTCCAAACTGACCTCAAACTTGAGACAATTTTCCTGTCTCAGCCTCCTCAGGTTGAAGTGTGAGTGCACAATGCCGCTCCTGATGTGTTCTTTATTGTAAGCCATAGAATCAATTGCTCTGTAGAAGGCTTTCTCTGATTTTTTATTCTTGCTGTCTTTTGTTTGTTTTTGGCTTTTCTTATTTGAGTGAAGATCTTGCTATATAGTTCAGACTAGCTTTAAACTCACTGGGTTACCTCAGACCATGGCAATCTTCCTGCCTCAGCCATACACACTGGCTTGCTTTCTTTGATTTTTGCCAACTAAATCTGAAAGTTACACAAATCCAGGTTTGTGAACAACAGACCCCACCCAAAAAGAAAACCAGGCCATAAACAAATGTTTGATTTCTACTCAATAGTCATTCCTGTGATTGACTTGGTACTGTTCCAACAAAAGTTTAGCTGATATCATTTTATATTAAAGAGTAAGACAAAAATAGGAGTTTTCAATATTGGAAGAATGTTTTATACTATTCATAATATAACAGCTGTAGACACTTCACACATTTTAAACTTAATCTTTATACATTATTAATATCTTCCTTTATTACTTTTTTTTTGGCTGTACCATGGATTGAACTCAGCACCTTGTACTTGCCAGGCAAGTGCTTATGTCACTGAGCTATCTCCCCAGTCCCTCTATTACTTTCTTAAGTCTAGACCAAGAATTATTTTTATTGCAGTACTGGGGTTAAAGCTAGACCCTTCTCACAAAGGTATAATACCAGCCCTTTATTTTATTTATTTACTTATTTTGAAAGGATCCTACTAAATTTGCCCAAACTGGGCTCAACCTTGTAGTCCTTCTGTCTCAGTCTCCCAGAGTGCTGGGATTATAGACCTGTGCCACTGTATCTCACTAGACCAAAAACTGATAAACTTTTTGTAAAGACAGTAAATATGGGCTGAGGACATAGCTCAGTAGAATGAGCACTTGGCTGGCAAGCACAAGGGCCTGAGTTCAATCCTTAGTTCTGCAAAAACAAACAAAGAAATATGGAGGGAAAGGGAAGTTGAGAAAGAGATAATACATACTGTAGGCTCTGTGGATCATATAGTCTCTGTCATAACTACTCAACTCCACCAGTGTAGCGCAAAGCAGCTATGGACAATATATAAATAAATGAGCATACTCATGTTATGATAAAAGTTTTTATTTTTGAGACAAGTTAACACTATGCCGCCCAGGCCGGCCTGAAACTCCCTGCAGTGGTCCTGCCTCAGCCTCTCAAGTGCTGGGATTACAGGTGTGCTCTACCATGTCCTGCTTGATGAGATCTTTATTACAAAACTGGTGCAATGCCATCTTACTAGAACCCCCAAAACTACTTGGTAAACTGAGGAAGAGGATCATAAATTCAAGTCCAAGCTAGGCAACTAAATGAAAATGTTTCTCAAAATAAAATAGGGCTGGGGACAGAGCTCAGCCTTCCCTGAGTTCATCCCCAGTACCCAACCCTCCTCAAAAGCAACTCTTGATTTGTAGGCTAGATTTGGCCTGCAGGCTGTGGTTTGTCAACTCCTAGTCCGTGTAATCAACAAAACAATCAAGTTAAGCCCTGCTGTGCAGTGTTTGCCAGTTTTCCAACAACCAGCATGAAGTCACTGAATAAGAAGTTGGGAAGGGTGAGCAGCAGCATTACCATTACACAGCCTATCTTGAAGATATGATAGATATCCATACTTTGAAGTGCACAGATAATAGAGAAATGTAGTAATAATTATGAAGTGGTTATATATTACCTTTATTTTCAAAACACTTTAATTATACCTTTATATAACTTGATTTTTAAAATAATGGCTGTGTGTAACAAGTGGTCTGTAGAGTCCCTCAAGATTGGATGCTAGGCATTCTCTCTCTTTACCCCACTCAGCCCAAATTTCAACTGTGAACCTAAGAAGGACTTGCAGTAAGAGAGACTCCCTAGTCTCTGGTGATCAGGTCAGGTAACACTTTTATCTTTGGATTCCTTTTAATAAGCAGGAACCAAAGAATAAGGGTTCACAGAGGAAAAAACAAGGGCCAGAGGCGGCCTACCCAAACCCTGCTGTGCCAGGGTTTTCCACTCAGCTGTGGCTTCCCCAGACTCTGGTTGAGGACCACAGGCTCCTCACTCCCTGGGGCATCCCAACCTCTTCACTGGCTCTGACAAGATAGCTCTCTCTCCAACAGAGGTGCTGGAAGCTATGGCTTCTCCTTCGCTTCCTCAGAAGCCAGGCAAAGAAAGAGGCACCTCATTCTCCTCCCGCTCCATCACCTGTCCCTCCCATCCCCTTGCGTAGGTCCCTCCTAATTTCATGACACTGCCTTTCCATCCCTGAGAAGGAGCCACTCCCCAGCCGGTGGCAAGCCATGACCTGGCCCATCCTAGCGTGGGTCCCCACAGTTCCTGGAGGCGGTGGCCTAGTACTACAAGCAGTCAGCCTGCTAGAACTGCCTCTCCCATCCTTGACCTGTGCCTGGGACCCACCCCATGTCACACACACCCCATTCTGGGGCCAGCATCCCCTGTCCACTTGTCCAAACTTGTCTCTGTCCTCCCGCCTGACACACCTAAGTCAGCCAGTCCCCAGGGTAGAATATCTAACCAGAGAAAAGCAGGAACAGGGGTGCTGAGAGGGCAACTTCATCTTCACAACTGATGTCCCTTGCTAGTTCATCAAGGACCTCAAGGCCCAGTTCACCAAACGTTCAAGTTTTATGGTAGGTAAAATAAGGCCCTGAGAACCAGCTGGGCCTGAGGGTGGGTGAGTGGCCCAGATAGGACTAGATCCCAGCCAGGTGAGGTCCTGTACAGAGGTCCATGTGCCTGGGCCTCCTTCCCATAGCCTCTGGCCAGGGCAGACAGACAGTTACCTGAGGAGCAGGGTGCCACAGAAGCGATAAGGCTGTGGGTCTGGCTCTGGGAAAGGGCACCCATGACATAGAGTTTTGGGAAATTGAATTCCAGCTATACACAAAGGAAGGAGGAACAGTCTCCCTGGCTTCTTCCAGGTCTCCTACGAAATGGGAAGGAACAGTCTTCCCAAGGGCTGCCAACAGAGGTCACATAGCCTCACAACTAGGAAAACTAATGAGCAAGGGTTCACTTTCCAGCACTGAGGGTAGAGTGCAGGTCAGGACTGTCTAAAAATCAAGCTGCTGCTATTTGGCAGTGGCAGCAGGGACAACAATTCTATGCAGTGTTGATGATAAAACACACAGATGGTGTATGTAGAGGACTTCCATGGCCCACCATGGCCACCACTGTTCCTAGTTCCATATTCACCCTTACACCCCACCTATCAAACCCACACTATTTGTTAAATCATAAGACAATTATGAATCTTGTCAGGATACCTTTTTTCTTGGATTGGATTCTTCTTTTTTTTTTTTTTTTTCCTTTTGAGATAGAGTCTTACTATGTAGTTCAGGCTGGCCTTGAGCTCACTTTTGTAGTCCAGGCTGGTCTCTAACTCACATCAATCCTCCTGCCTCAGCCTGCTGGGATTCCATGGCACTTTCATTCACTCATTCAACATCAGCAGAAGTCTTCTCTAGTGCTGTGTGCTAGATGTGCATTGCACAGAAAGATTGGACTTAAGTCCCTTATGGAACTTAAAGGGAAGCTGCCAAGTAAAGGAGGGCTTATGATGATAAAAGCAGAAGTATTAAATGTAGGGCCTGTGGGAGTCAAAATGGGCCCATTTAACCAGACTTGTGGTGAGGAACAGAGGGAAGCCTTCCTGGAGGAAAGGACGTGCACTGTACAGCAGTGGAAGGAAGGAGCCATCTAGGCAGAGGCAAATCAGTGGACCATGTCATACACACCTGTGACCCCGGTACTTAAGAGGCAGCTGCAAGTTTGAGGCCTGTAGAGCAAGGCCTTGTCTCAACGACAACAAAAAAAAAGTGGGAAATAGGAAGGGTGGTCTCCCCCTCCCCATCCCCTTCCTCAGAAGAGACAACTCTTGCTAAGGCCCAGAGGGAAGTAGCTAAAAAGTGCCAGTTGTGAAATTCTAGCTCTGGAGCAGGATGGGATGGGGGGCCCACACCATGACCCAGAAGAGATCAGCCAGGCCCTACATGTTCCTGAGAGTGAGAAGCCATTGAAGGTGTAAGTGCAAGGGTGGCAGGAAGGCACCAGCGAGCTCTAGAGCCAAGCGTAGCTGGAGGCAAGGCACTTGCCTAGCATGCAAAAGGTTTCATCGCTAGCACCACCAAAACAAAACAAAACAGAACTTCAAAGCATGGCTGTTCTCAGACAAAGCACTAAGGGTGACAGAGTGGGCAGAGCAGAGAAACTGGTTGGGAGGCCACCATAGTAACCCAGGTGGAAAATGGTGGTGACTAGAACAAAGGGAGCCTCACATTTGGGGTAGAAAAAGAGGCTGGGCAGGAGCACAGTGAGTGAATGACTGGGAAGGCAGGAGTGAGAAGCCAGGACAACTTGCAGGCTTCTGGCAGGGGTGGTGCCCAACTGAGATGGGAGCCAAAGGAGTAGGCTTGGTGCAGAACTGGGCCTCATTTTCATATTTATGATATGATGAACTCAGATTCATGATGCAGCTTAAATGTACCTTTATGTATATGTGGAGTGTTTTTTGGTTTTGTGGATCCAGGAAGTTTCCACGCTAGCTGTGGTGGCACACACCTGTAATCCCAGCATTGGGGAAACTGAGGCAGGAGGGTCACTCCAAATTCAAGCATAGTAAGCCCAGTAAACAACACAAAGTGGTGGCAAGGCAGTGCAGTATCTCAAAGCAAAACCAAAACAGGTAGCTCCCCACCAGTAATGTGGAAAGGACACCTGTAATCCCAGCACTCAAGAGGCTGAATCAGGAGGATTGCCATGAGTTTAAGGTTGGCCTGAACTACATAATAAGACCCTGTCTAAAAGAAAGAACGAGCCGGGCGTGGTGGCGCACGCCTGTAATCCCAGCACTCGGGAGGCTGAGGCAGGAGGATCCGTGCGAATTCGAGACCAGCCTGGGCTACAAAAGTGAACTCAAGGCCAGCCTCAACTGCATAACGAGACCCTGTCTCAAAAAGACAAAAAATAAATAAATAAAAGAAAGAACGAGAAAAAGAAAGAAAGAAAGAAAAGATAAAGAGAAATAAAAAGCTCTCTAAATATTCTGTACATAAAGGGGCTACCTGGGTAAGTGGAGGTGAAAGGTGAGAAATGCACCATAAAAGCACAACTAACGAACTCCACAGCATCACCTTTATCAGCCAAGTCTCGCGCTGGGAAACAGACAAGTATCCTGGCCCCACAGAGTTTACAGTCTAGTAAAGCAAAAAGTAACAGGGGATTATAAAACACTAACACTTTCACATAAAACATTATTTTGTCTCTCTTTTAAAAATACATAGCTTTTACTGCAAATGATGCCCATCAAAGAAAATATGAAAACTACAAGAAATAAAACGAAATTGGAAAGAAAAAAAAAAAAAAAAAAAGGAAATTGGCCAGGCATGGTGGTACATGCCTGTAATCTCCCAGCATTTGGGAGGTTGAGACAGGAGGATTACTGTTGAGTTCCAAGGCCAGCCTAAACTACATAGCAAGACCCTGTCTTAAAACAAAGCAAAACAAAACAGTAAATTGTTTGCAATTCAGACTGTATAATGCCCATTAATGTTTGTTTTGTTTTGTTTTTGTCTTTTTGAGACAGGGTCTCACTATGCAGTTCAGGCTGGCCTTGAACTCACTTTTGTAGCCCAGGCTGGTCTTGAACTCACACCAATCCTCTTGCCTCAGCCTCCCAAATGCTGGGATTATAGGCATGAGCCACCACGCCTGGCAATGCCTATTAATGTTTTCATTCCGTTCATCCATTAACCTCTCTAAATATTTCATTGATAGAATTGAAAAGACTTCTGTATCAGTCTGTTGGTATAATGCTCTTTTAACCTAATGCTATGATTCTAGAATAATTATCAATTCTTCAGAAATATCATTTTAGCAACTAAGAGGCAAACGACACACCCCTATCTAAGTATTTAGTTTGTTTCCATTTTTTCCAAAACAATTTTTTGAGATAAAGTCTTGCTCTGTAGGAGAGGCTGGCCTCCTCTTTCAGCCTCCCAAATGCTAGTATTACAGCCCTACACCACCCTACTGGGTCTTCCAACTTTTTCAACTTTGTATTCTTTTTTTATTTTTAAATATATATTTATATTCTAATATTTCAATATTAAAAACAACATTGCATTGAAGACCTTTGAGGAAAGGCTTTTTCTGTATCTTCAATTATTTTCCCACAAATAATTCCTCAGAAACTAAATAAATGCAATGAAGATTCAGAGATATTACCAGATATAGTGGCATATTCCTGTAATCCCAGCTATTCAATACTTGGATCATGAGATCAAGGCCAGTTTGAGCAACTTACCAAGACTCTATTTTTTTTGAAAAAAGAAAACAGGTGCTCACTTTGGCAGCTCACATGCTAAAACTGGACGATACAGAGATGATTAGAATGGCCCCTGTGGGACGGTGAGGTGCACATTTGTGAAACATTCTGTACTAGAAGAAATCAAAATTCTTTGTATAGCTAACCCTTGAACTCACCAATTTTATGGTTTGAGGTGAGGATTTCTTTTTTACTTTCCAGAGATCTAAAAGGATCTCTTTAGGCAGCTCCTCCCACCATCCTGTTTGTCTCTAGCCTCTTCAACCTCCCTTGGAGATCAGAGACATGAACTGAGAGGTGGCACTGTAAACTAGGTTTCTCTTTGCCCTAATTTTTGTTTTGTTTTGAGGCAAGATCTTGCTATAAAAATCAGCCCTAAGTTCACTATGTAATCCATGCTAGCCTCTAACTCATGATGACCCTCCTGCCTCAGCTTCCCCAGTTCTAATATTACAGGCATGCTCCACCACACCCAGCTTCTTTGTCCCTATTATAAGAAAGTGTTCTCTTTGTGTGAGTAACTGACTTTCTCTAAGCATCCTCATTTTCTGATGAGTAACCTAATATGCTTCTCTGATTAAACTTTGTCAGAAATACTTGTGCCAAATCCTCTCAGTAGCCCTTGGAACACTCAAAACTGAATAGGACAGAAAAGAAGCTAAAAGTATTTCGAGTTAATAAATGTAAATTATTTAGTATAGGGCCCAGCACAAGTGAAGGGTTCAGTGTGTGGTATTCATTCCCTCAACAGACAATTACTGGGCCCCTACCAGAGCCAAAGTCTGTGCTGGGCTCTAGGGACTGGAGTGGCCCAGATGGACGCAGTCACTGCCCACTCAGAGGTCAGTCTGGTAGGTGAGACAGCCCTGGACATATGGTTACCGTGCTACGTGCTGGGGTCTAGGGAGCTAACGCAGGCAGGTAATCAGGTGGATAGTTTGAGGGGATCCTGGCAAAGACTAAAAAAGGAAAGTATTACTCAACAGAATAAATAAGAATTTTAAGGCCAGGCTGGGCAGAGGCCACTGCCAGGTATCAAAGGTGCAGGCAGAGAAGATTTGGAGCCTCCTGTCAGCCCTCTATCCAGAATTCTCTCAGTACATTGGAAATAAGTGCTTGGCTTTGAGGCCCAGCCAAGCTCAGATGAAAAGAAAGCACCCTAGGTGGGACAGTGAACACAGGTAAGGAGCATGGCTCTCCAGCCAGGGAAGCCAGGGAAGCCAGGTAACGGAGAGCATTGTGTCATAGGTAGGGACCCACATAAGAGACTTGAAACAAGGACAAAGCAGGGATGGTGCTATGAATTAACACAGAGGTCAGGGGGAAGTGGCAAAAGCATGAAGGGCCACCTAGAGGACTCAGAGGCGATAAGGACAGGAACAGGGCAAGAAAGCTGGGAGAGGAAGTTGGGAAATGAGTGACAAAGATGGGCTACTGGCAGCGAGGATGGTCAGGGTTACAGAGACAGATGCGGACAGACCCGGTGGGACAGGACTAGAGCTGGCGAGTGACAAAGTGAGAAGGAGGCAGTCGATAAGTGACAGGGTTGGTTCAGATGGCAACAGCCTTGGGTGTGGGCCGAGGAGGGATATTGTCTGCCAGGAAGGCAATGGGTGGGAACTGGGGCATGTGACAGCAGGGCTACAAAAGGGGCAAGGGTTGTGATGCAGGGATGATCGTGAAGATGACGTGTGAATGACAGGGTGAGGAATCAGTGAGGAACATCAAGGTGACCTTAGGAGACAGGAGATGATAAAGTCAGTTCAAGTGGTAAATTAGACACCCATTCCACCCTCTCCTCTGAACCATTTCTACATTAGAACTATTTTCTAGACCTCAGGTCGCATGACTCAATACTATCAGCCATGTCCCTTGATAACATCTCTAGGGACAGCCACAGCCAGAGGGGCTGGCCAGGTGCCTGTCTGGGTTGTGCCCAGGCTAGTCCCATCAAGGGATCCAAGAATGGAATCTTAGTGTCATTTGTGCCTTCTCCCTCTTTGTGCCTCATCCACCCCATCCAATGTCCTCCAAGGGCTCCCAGCCTTCCTCTCTGTGGAGAACAAAGCTTCTGTGACAACTTTTCTAAGCAGGACTTTGTCTGTTCTACCAAGCTTATTCCATTATTGACCTCAGTAGACATTTCCAGGTCTTTAAAACTTTCTCCACTCCGGGCATGGTGGCGCATGCCTGTAATCCCAGCACTCGGGAGGCTGAGGCAGGAGGATTGGTGTGAGTTCAAGACCAGCCTGGGCTACAAAAGTGAGCTCAAGGCCAGCCTGAACTGCATAGTGAGACCCTGTCTCAAAAAGACAAATATAAATAAATAAATAAATAAATAAATAAATAAAACTTTCTCCAGCCATACCTTAATAGAGGGTAGAGGAGATGGGTGTGTTCTGAAAATTTCCATTTAACTGGGCAAGGTGGTATACACCTGTAATCCCAACTATCAGGAGACTGAGGCAGGAGGATCACAAGCTCAAGGCCAGCCTTGGCAACATAGCAAGAGCCTGTCTTAAAATAAAAAAGGGGGCCCAGCAGGATGGCTCAGGGTCTAAAGCACCTGCTTAGGAAAGCTTAGGTGGCTGCAGGGACCACAGTTCGATCCCCGGCACCACATGCTGCACCAGCTCTGCCCTCAGGGCAGGCTGAGCCGGCCATAAAAATAAATAAATAAACAAACAAAAGTTCTGAAACAAGAAAATAAAATAAATTAAATTAAATTTAAAAATAAATAAATAAAATAAAAAAGAGCTTAGGATGCACCTTAGTCCAAGGGCCCTGGGTTCAATTCCCAGCCCCACGAAAACAAGCAAATGAAAATTCCATTCACTCATTCCATAATATTGAATGCTTTTGCAACATGTTAGAGACTGGCTTTTTGCAACTGGACCTGTTTCCTGTCTCTGTGAAGCTCCACCTGAGCATATAGACTTGTAAATGGCCATCAACACTAGGAGAAAGTGATCTAAACTTATAATAGAGGGAGCAAATTACTTTTTAAACCTTGAAGACAGTGGATATCATTAAGGAAAATCTCAAGACCTACCTATGTCAGTGATGCCCACTGTAGAGTGTATACTACATTCCTTTCACTTTTTTAACAGAAGGAAGAGGAAAAAGGAAGAAACACTACATCTGGGTGATCATGCTGCTTTAGGGAACCCAGGGTTTAGACCAGTGTGTTGTCAGAAGTGTCAGAGCTTCAATATTTCCCCCTTGGAATCTAACAATTGCAATGGGTCAACTCAGGACAATCTTTACTGTCTCTTGGCAGGTTTCCCTGTTCCTTTCGATCCTGTTCCCAACTGCTATTTATTTTTATTTATTTATTTTATTTGGTACAGGGCCTTGCTTCACAGCTCACAGTCATAGTGATCTTCCTGTCTCAGCCTCCCAGGCCTGGGATTACAGGCATGAGCCACCATGCCCTATTTTGGTGGCTAGCACAGGGTCCACATAGCATGTGGTACCAGGAATTGAAACTAGGTCCTTGGGCTTGCCAGGCAGGCTCTTAGACCACCAATCTATCTTCCCAGCCTTAACTAGCATATATTGGGTGCATTTTCATAACCCTTTCATTCCAATCTCATTGTTGTTGTTGTTGCTCTTCTTCTTCTTCTTCCACAGAGTCTCAATGTGTAGCTCAGGGTGGCCTTCAGTTCACAATGTAGCCCAAGGTAGTCTCAAATTCAGTTATCCTCCTACCTCAGCCTCCCAAGTTCTGGGATTAAAGGTGTGTACTACTGTGCTCTGCTTTCAATGTTCTAATTCTTACACTTGGCCTCCCAGGTCCTCTTGGCCAAGTCCCCTCCATTGTTTCCTTCTGGTTTCCTGGACAGCCTTCCGGAACTCTCTGTCCCTTTACTGACAATGAACCCTCTACATCGAGGTCCCCCTATCCTCCTTCACCTGAATTTAAAGATGTCAGGCTAGACAGTAAGGTAAGCCTCTCCATCATCTCATGCAACACCCCATGTGGTCCTGATGGTGAAACCAAGGCAAAAGAGGATAGCACTTGCTCCACATCTCAGAGCAAGCTGGAGCTTCTGGTAGCCAGCTTCCTTGCCTCTGCACTATCTGTTTTCTGTTCCAGGCAAAGCCTGGCCCCTGAATGTCCCCATCCTACCCTCCTAGCTTGATGACAGATGAGCTCATGAGGTCAGTACTCAAGAGCACTAGCAGGTTTGGGTTCCCCAGAACCTCCCTTGCTTGAATGAGGCCCACCTTTCAGGTCTCATCAGGCATTCTGAGCAGCTACAGCAACACCAAACTACACTCACCTCTTCCAGGGCACCCTGGTCTCTGCCTCCAGACTTTTGCCCAAGCTGTTACCTCTCCCAGAGAACCCCACAAGCCAATTTGTCCACGTCCTTCAGGTCTCAGTATGGAGGTACAGGACCAGTCATTCACGGGCAAGTGACCTGAATCTTGGAAATAGGACCCCAGAACTTGATTGAATGCTATTGTTGTCTTGAAATTATAAGCACTTTTTGAACAAGGACCCTTGCCTATTCCTTTTACACCAGACCCTAAAAATTTTAGCCACTCCTACGAAAGAATTTTTTTTTTTGTCTTTTTTGAGACAGGGTCTTACTATGCAGTTGAGGCTGCTGGCCTTGAGCTCACTTTGGTAGCCCAGGGTGGTCTCGAACTCACACCAAACCTCCTGCCTCAGCCTCCCAAGTGCTGGGATTACAGGGGTGAGCCACCACACCCGGCTTCTATGAAAGAATTTTGTTTTGGTGAAACATCCTAATTTCCAATCTCCTTCAATTGGTTGCTTCTCCAGTCTCCTCTGGTAATTGAACTTTACATTCCATAAGGACAGGAACTACATGGAGGCTATAGTTTCCCCTTAACTATCAGTCCTCAGTTTCCCAGGAGGAATCCATTCTGCTCACCGGGAGCTGACATCTCTCTTGGGGCATGTGACTTAGGCTACTCCTATCAGGTCAGGCCACCTTCCTGACTCAGGGACATCATGTAACCAGGCTGATATGATCATCTCATCTTAGGGTTTTTCCTAGAAAAGCTGACAGATGCGTCCTTTTCCCTGCTAAACATTAGTAAGGAAATCTATGGCCTGGGAACTACTACCAGCTGTCTTAAAATCATAGGAAAATCCAAAAGCCATTTGGGATGGCACTCAAGAGGCTGAGGCGGAGGATAGTCAAAAGTTGAAGGACATCCTTGTCTAGCAAGTTCAAGACCCTCAAGTTAGGGGAGGGTCAAAAAAAAAAAAAAAACCAACAAGGGTCTAGCCTTACAATGAGGCTGACAGCATGGAAGGAAGAGGGAAGAGACAGAAAGGGCATGAATGCTATATCAAATCACATCTGTACTTTTCATCTAAATTTTTCAGTAATGTGGCTGTTACATATGTGTCTAGATTTGTGTCTAGATGCCCCCTAAAGCCTCAAGCAATTACAGCATTTCTTTATTTTTTAAATATATTTTTTATTTTTTTTAACAACAAATAACAGCATTTTTTTAGACGTGGCTAAATCTAGGATATGTGGTTGATTTGTAGGACACTGCTGAGATGAAGGGTGCTGGGATTAGGGGTGAGCGATTGCTGGCTCAGTCCACTGACAGGATTGGCACTGTCCTAATCCAGTAGACTGGATACTGCACAAGGGACAGAAAGAGGCTTGTCTCTCCCCCTTGTTGCTTTTGCTGCCTTGTGGGTACTGTAAATTCCAAGCCACACTACCTTGGAGCCAGCCAATTAGGAAAAAACCTGTACAAACCATGAGCTAAACAAACCCTTCTTCCCCTAACTTTGCATGTTGGGTACAAAAAAAAGTACCTAACACAGGGCTGCAAGCAGCCACTTCCACAGCAGCATACACATCCTGTTGCTCATACAGTTGCCCTCAGGGACCTTGGAGACACTGCTTCTTGGCCAATGTTCGTTCCTCTTCCCTCATGCTGTCCCCAATCTAGGCTCCAGACAGGTATGTGGGGTACCTTGGGAAGCCCCAAGGCTCAGTGGCAAGGGTTCACATTGGACAGGTCATCACGTCCATTCACACCATGCTGCAAAACAAGGAGCATGTGATTACAGCCCTATGACAGGGCCAAGTTCAAGTTCCCTGGCCGCCAGAAGATCCCCATCTCAAAGAAGTAAAGCTTCACTAAGTTTAATGCAAACGAATTTAAAGACAAGGTGGTTGAGAAGCACCTCATCCCCAATGGCTATGGTGTGAAATATGTCCCAAACAGTGGTCCCCAGGGACAAGTGGGGGACCTTGAACTCTTGAAGGCTCTGTTGTGCTGTCCCTGCCTTCAAATCAAGTTCTTCAAGAAATCTTATCTTCACCTGTGCTCACTTCAGCAGCACATCTACTAAAAGCAATCTTATCTCCACCTAAAGATACACACACACACACACACACACACACACACACACACACACACACATTTTCAGGTAAGTAAATCAATCACCACTGTTGCCCAAACCACAGAGCAGGACTTCCTCTTACTCAGAGGCTAATGCTTCCTAGTAGGTAGTGTGTATCTCTCATTCACTAATATTCCTGGTGCCTAGCATTAAATAGATGCTGATGCTGGGGGTGTAGCTCAGTAGCAGAGTACTGAACAAGGCCATAGGATGGATAAATAAATACATAGGAAAAAGAAAAAAGCTTCTCAAAGTGGGACGGCAAAGGTGAACAAACTCAGCAGAATTTCCACCCCTGCAATTCACATTCCAGTGGGGAAAACAAAGTAAAATGTGTAGCACCTTAGAAAAAAACTGGAAATGCTCATTACCTGTTAAATGATTAAGCAAAATGTAGTATGTCTATACTGTGGAATACTATCCAGCAAAAACAAAGAACACACTGATGACACATGGATAAACCCAAAACATTACTCTGAGTGAAAGAAGTCAGACACCAGAGACATGCCACAAAAGACACCATTTACATGAAATGTTCGGAGAGGGTAATTACAGAGATGTAGTAGGTTAGTGGTTGTTGGCAGCTGAGGGTGGAACAGGATTAACTACAAATGAGCATGAGGGTTGTTTCAGAGATAGTGAAAAGGTTCCAAAACTGGCATGATGACAACTTGGTGAAAGTACTGAAATCAGTGAATTGTACATTTGAAAAAAACATGCTCAAGGGGCCTGGCGGAATGGCTCAGTGGCCTAAAGCACCTGCTTGGGAAAGCTTGGGCAGCTTCAGAGACCTCAGTTCGATCCCGGGCACCACATGCTGTGCCAGCCCTGCCCTCAAGGTGGGCTGAGCCGGCCATGAAAATGAGTGAATAAACAAACAAAGGTTCTGAAACAAGAAAAATAATAATAAATAAAATAAAAAATCTTAAAAAAAAAAAACTGCCTATATCACATTGTATGGAAAGTTATTAGAATATCAATGATGGTCAGAAAATATCATTTACAAGCTAAGTCAAAGGTATTTGATACTCAGAAAGCCAGTGATGATAAGCCCAGTATCTATGTTATAGAATAATAGTATCACAAAGCTTTTCTGCTGGAGGGTTGAGAATGTAAGTTAACAGACCGACAATTGG
>PVJA010037163.1:5944-20639 GCA_004027025.1 Myocastor coypus
AAAAAAAAAAAAAAAAAAAAAAAAAAAGAAATATTTCCTTGCCAGGCGTGGTGGTGCATGCCTGTAATCCCAGCTCTTAGGAGGCTGAAGCAGGAGGATCAGTGTGAGTTCTAGACCAGCCTGGGCTACAAAAATGAGTTCAGGGCCAGCCTGAACTGCATAGTGAGACCCTGTCTCAAAAAGACAAAAAACAAACAAACAAACAAACAAAAAAGAAATATTTCCTTTTTAACAAAGCCTATACCACTCCACTACTGTAGAAGCTCAAGACATTTCTAGGCAAATAGATACATGTGGAGACCATATTCTAAAGTGAAATAAATCAGACACACGTGTGTAGAAATCAAATTCTTTCTCTGGTATGAGACAAAGTATAGTGAGGGCCAAAAGGTGCAGTAGAAAGTGGTGAAATAGGAAGAAAATTTTCTAATGGGCAGACCAACAAGGGAGGGGTGCTGGGAAAAGGAAGGAAGGGCAAAGTGGAAACGAAGCTTTTGGAAAGGAGGCTGGGGGGATGCGGAAAGAACCAAGTCATATCCTGTGTGGGTACCAATTCCCCATGGGGAAGGTGATCACTGTGTGTACCTAAAATGTACTCATCAAAATCATTTTGTTTAAAAAAGTTTCACTTGTAAAGATTCCTTCGCTGGGCATGGTGGCTCACGCCTGTAATCCCAGCACTTGGGAGGCTGAGGCAGGAGGATCGTTGTGAGTTCAAGACCAGCCTGGGCTACAAAAGTGAGCTCAAAGCCAGCCTGAACTGCACAGTGAAACCCTGTCTCAAAAAAAAAAAATGTAAAGATTCCTTCAATTTTTGGAGGGTTGCTTTAAGCTTCTATGCATTTTAATACGTAGTATAAGGGAAGCATTACTGGTGACGTACAACTACTCCTCTATGGAGTCAACATCCACCCATTCAATCAATGCCAGAAAGAATATATTCAGAAATAAATTATATCGATGCCAAACACACATAATTAATTGTCTTCCCTCTACTCCCTAGACAATATTCTCTACTCCTTGAGCAACTAATATTTTATAAGTTGATAACTATTCATTTGTCACTTGCTTTGTACTAAGCAATAAGTCATTTAGAGATGGTTTAAGTGTACAAGAGGGAGGCTGGAGTGATAGCTCAGTAGAATAAGCACATGCCTGGCAAGCATAGCGTCCTGAGTTCAATCCCCAGTACTGAAAAAAAAAAAAGATAGCTTTAACCGGGCGTGGTGGTGCATGCCTGCAATCCTAGCACTTGGGAGGCTGAGGCAGGAGGATCAGTGCAAGTTTGAGACCAGCCTGGGCCTTAAAAGTGAGCCCAAGGTTAGCCTGAACTGCACAGTGAGACCTTGTCTCAAATAGAAAAAAAAATGTACAAGAGGATTTGTATTAATTCTATATCAGTATTACATAATTTTACATAAAGGAGCTTGAGCATCGAGATTTTTTTGTATTTGTGAGTCTTGGTCCAAATTCTCCCTGACTGAGAAAACTGAATTCCACACAATTTTAGCTCTGCAAGCTCTTGCAAGTTTTTTTTTTTTTTTTTTTTTTTTTTTTTTTTTTTTTTTTTTTTTTTTTTTTTTTTTTTTTTTTTTTTTTTTTTTTTTTTTTTTTTTTTTTTTTTGGCAGGACCGGGATTCAAACTCACAGCCTTGCATTTGCCGGGCAGGCACTTGTGCCACAGAGCTATCTCCCCAGCCCCCTCTTGTAAGTTTAATATCATAAGTAACACAGCTCTGTGGACCAGGGAGACATCTGGATTAGGTTAGCCACTTCCCCTCTCACAGACGTTCAAAGTATGCCTAAAGGCATCTCTACCATGAATCAATGTTGATCATCCCCAGCACGCTGATAAATTTCAGATTTATGAATACATCACAGGCGATGGTCACTTGTTTTTCAGCCTGACGTCTTCCAACCAGTGCTTTCTACTTAAAGAAATGTAAAAAAAAAGAAAAGTTTAAAAAAAAAGTAAAAAAAAATAGGGCTGGTGAGATGGCTCAGTGGTCTAAAGCGCCTGCTTAGGAAAGCTTAGTTGGTGGCAGGGACCATGGTTCGATCCCCAGCACCACATGCTGTGCCAGTCCTGCCCCCAGGGCAGGCTGAGCCGGCCATAAAAAAAAAAATAAATAAAGTTTACACATTTATAAAAGAAAAGAAAAGAAAGAAATGCGAATTTTGTTTCATTAGTTTCTCGAGTCTACCATTTATATTGTTCACACAAAGTATGAGGAAGCCGTCCCGTAGGAGTTCATCCCAAGGCTCAGGAGCTTGGCCTGAGACCAGGGAGTGTGGAGAGCAACGGGCACTTCTCCCTGCCCTCCAGCAGCTCAGGGCGAGCCAGAAGGAGTTCCTCAGTTGGAGTCTCCTTGCCGGCACTCTCAGACAGTATGGGTTAAAATAAAGTCCTGCACCTTCTTGGGATAGGTACTCTTTGGAAATGTGCCAAGGAGCTTGAGGGAACAGGGAGTAGCAGTGTCACCAGAAGCGGGGCTCTGCAGGAGGCCACTAACCAAGGGCTGACACAGTCCTGCCTTCTGTGCCTTCTAAGGGAGAAACACTTCTGAGCCATCTCCACAGCACCACGGGGAAGGCCAAGCTCTAAGCCTTCAGACAACCGTGCCCTGTAATACCTGCCCTGCACCCGACAGCACGCATGTCCCTTCATACTTACACACGACAGGTTAGGTGTGTCTTGCAGGCAAACGGTGCAGCAAGGCTTGGGAAGCTCCATTTATCCCCTGGTACCAACTATGCTTAATTGGGTGAAGGAACGGGCTTCAGCTGCTCTCTGCTTGGCCTCTGTAATTGCTCACCAGCTAAGGGGATCACCTGGAGAGCTTTGTAACTACCTGGAGCTGTGTCCATGCCGGAAACTCTAATTCTGCTGGTGTCAGACATAGTCTATGTCACTGACTCAGATCTGGATGCTCTTCTCAAAGAAAATAATAATAATAATAATAATAATAATAATAATAATAATAATAAATGTCTGAGAGATAAGTTTTGGGAAGAACAAGAGGCTGTCCCCAGTGTCCCAAGAATGGAAAGTAGGATGCCACACCCTTAGGTCAACTTCTTTACTTGAAAAGACTGAAAAGTCACAGATGTAGGAAAGAAGTAATAATTGGGCAAGACAGGCTACTGAAGGGGAACGATAACCTTGTTTTTTTTTTTTTTTGGTGGGACTGGGGTTCGAACTCATGACCTTGCACTTGCCAAGCAGGCACTTGTGCCACAGAGCTATCTCCCCAGCCCCAATACCCTTGTTCTTTCTGGTAACAAGTGGGTATCTTCCAAGAAACATAGGTCCTATGTCATGAACACATCTTCATGCAGAGTTGTGTAGAACTTGACTTTAAATGAAGGCAGCAAAGAGCTAGCCCAATACAGAGACTAAGAGGTTCAGCCTTTTTCTTTCTTTCTGGTCACCCAGGAAACCTCTGTAGAAGTCAAGAATCAGGTTCTTTCAGAAAATTCTGTTCAAATCCCTGAGAAGTGACCTAGGCTACCGGTATCGTCTTCATTGACCCAGAAGAGGGGTTCCTCACAGCGGGGCTAGGGAGGGACTATGACGTATTGCCCAGCTACACGACCTCCACCCGCAGTGGTTTTCTAATCCACGAAGAGCAAGCGAAGCTAGAGGTTTTATTTAGGCTTCTTCTCTTAACACTCTGGAGTTTTAAAAATTTATTTACTTATTTATTTTTCTTGTTTCAGAACCTTTGTTTATTCACTCATTTTTATGGCTGGCTCAGCCTGCCCCGACGGCAGGGCTGGCACAGCATGTGGTGCCAGGGATCGAACCGCGGTCCCTGAAGCTGCCCAAGCTTTCCCAAGGAGGCACTTTAGACCACTGAACCATCCTGCCAGGCCCCAACACTCTGGAGTTTTTAACCTCCTCTCCTCCCAAGATTCTAAAGAACAAGTATGGATGATGAATCTGTCATCTCCTTTCTACAGCCTGTGGTCTTGGAACTTGTTTGCATTAGACAGACTCAGGAAGCTTTAGAGACAATGGAAGAGTTGAAAACTGCAGGCTGCAAGAAAGCAAAAGAAATACGTTAAATACAATAAAGTTTGGATGGTGACACTCTCCGTGCACTGAGAGGTAAATTTTTGAGAAGTCGTTCCTTTCTTCAGCGTGGATGATTGCTGTCTACTCTAAGTTCGCTGTAAATATATGGATTTATTGTTGCAGTCTCTATTTTGTTCTAGTCATCTTTGAGTTTATTATGACAGTCACTCTTTTGTAGACTTGGGGTTGTCGGTGGGGTGTGTTCATGACCCCACAAGTAAGCAAGATTCTACTACTCTAGGAAATCTTCTATGAAAGGACAGCGCTGGCACAGAAGGTGGGGAAGGAAGACATTTTGAAAGAGGAAAAAAAACACAACATTTCTAAGACAGAAAGAAGCATGTCGGAGAAAGGACTTAAACAAAGCAGCTGGGCATGTGGGGAAACACCCGTAAGAGCCACTTGGGAGGCCACCTCAGGAGAATCACTAGAGCCCCCAAGTGGGAGACAAGTGTCTGGGGAGACTAACCAGGGAGATTAACCCTGGAGGAAAATGAGAATTTGGGGTGGCATGCAACCCAGCCATGAGGTTTGGATCCAGGGAACCCTTCAGTGGGTCACAGTGGGGACCAGTAAGTGTGGACCCTGGAAGTGCGCAGCTGTGGCACTCGAGTGTTGGGCAGGGGTGTTCTGCAGGAGAACAAGGAGAGGAGGGGTTGTATATTTTATTTTATTTTGGGTGATACCAGGGGTTGAACCCAGGACCTTGTGCTCGCCAGGCAAGCACTTATTCCACTGAGCTGTCTCCCCAGCTCTAGGAGAGGCTTTCAGAGAAAGGCCCTGAAGAACCAGGGGTGTCTTTAAGAGTGAAGTTTGTGGCTGAATTTGGGTGATTAAAAGCAGGTGGCAAAGTATGGCATTCATAGAGGTTTGGCTTCTCATGGAAAAATTCCAGTACTGGCTGGCGAGATAGCTCAGTGGATTAAGTGCCTGCTTAGGCAAGGCTAGGCAAGCACAGAGACTGCATTTCAGTACCCAGCACCACATGCTGCACCAGACAGTCCCCCAGGGCAGGCAGAGCTGTCCAGAGCTGGGGCCTAGTGGTACATGCCTGTAATCCCAGCACTGGGGAGGCTGAAAGCAGGAGGATCACCACGAGTCCAAGCTGTGTAGTGAGACCCTGCAACAACCAAACACATTAAAAGGAAAAAAAGAGATGAAACACTCCAGAATGGCATCTGGAGCCCCGTGGTGCAGATGCGCGGTGCTAATCTGTGGTTACCCTGAGGATACCAAATGTGATGCATTGGGGGCCTTGGAGTTCAAAGAAGTGTCGAGTGGACCTCATGAAATGTACTGGATCAAGTTGGACATATTGGTATAAACATGCCCCTCACGGGCTAGCCTGGAGACTGAGGCAGGAAAATTAGTCAAGCCCAATGATGGGCAATAGAGTGTTGTGGCTTGTGTCTATGTGTCCTCCAAAATCCTCCCATGGTGCCGGTGTGGTGGCGCATGCCTGTAATCCCAGCACTTGGGATGCTGAGGCAGGAGGATTGATGTGAGTTCGAGACCAGCCTGGGCTACAAAAGTGAGCTCAAGGCCAGCCTGAACTGCAGTGAGACCCTGTCTCAAAAAGACAAACAAACAAACCCCAAAACAAACAACAACAACCCCAAAATCCTCACATGGCTTCATAGTGAGACAGGGTCTCACTGTGCAGTTCAGGCTGACCTTGAACTCACTTTTGTAGCTCAGGATGGTCTGGAACTCACACTGATCCTCCTGCCTCAGCCTCCCAACTGCGGGGATTACAGGCGTGTGCCACCACGCCCGGTGAAGTGTTTGTAACTGAACAAAACCAACGGGAAAGCTTGCTGTGGTAGTCAAGACCATGCATTTGCAGATGTACGTGAGCCCAGAGCCAAACAATGCTCCCAGAAGGAATGCATGCTGAGTAACGGCCACGCAGCTCCTAAAAGTACTGTCGTGTGTTAAATGACAGATTTGTTTGCCAAGCAGGATGCTGTTTTCTAGCTGTCTTAGTTACTCTTCTCTTGTTGCTGGGACAAATACCCGACACTCAAAATGAAGGAAGGAAAGTTTTATTTAGCTCACAGTTCATGGAGGTTTCAGTCCATATTCGGCTGGCCCAAGGCTGAGTGCAACAGGGCAGAGAGCATCCAGTTCATGGTGGCGGAACAGCAGCAAAATGATGACAGAGGGAGCCAACCAAACAGGGCAGCAGAGAGCAACAGCTCTAGTCTGTCTCTGTCTCTCTTTATATTCCTATCAGGCTCTCTGCCTTAGGATATCCGCCCTAGACCACACCCATAATCCCAGCCCTTCTCAGATGAATAATCCCATCAGTACTAAAACACATAATCCCAGGGATCATGGATCAAGTCTCAATCTATAGAAGTCCCTGCCCAATGACTTCATGAGGCTTTTGGGGGACAACTAGACATAAACCGTAACACGAGCTTTAAAACCTCTATGCTTCTAAAGTTCCTCGCTATTGTCCTCTGGCCAAGTGGTCTTGGGCCAGGAACTAAAAGGCTCATAAATTTTATTCTATTTATTTTATTTATATTACGGCCAGCTCAGCCTGCCCCCAGGGGTGGCGCTGTTGCAGGATGTGGTGCTGGCCACATCAAACCTCAGTCCCTGCAGTGGCCTAAGGTTTCCTAAGCAGGTGCTTTAGACCGCTGAGCCATCCTGCCAGCCCAAGGCTCATAAATTTTAATATTGGATTCTGGTGTGGTTTCTATGTTGAGAAAGCATAAATAACAGTTTAGTGAAATCTTGCACCATTTCTTTTTTTTTTTTCTTGCACCATTTCTAATGCTTTATTTTCTATTGCTATCTTGTATTCTTCAAAATTAAAAAAATTAAGAAACAATTTCTGTATTATTTCTAATGCTTTCTTTCTTTACTATTTTTTATTCTTTATTATTATTATTATTATTTTGAGACAGGGCCTCCCTATGCAGTTCAAGCTGGCCTTGAGCTCACTTTGTATCCCAGCCAGATCTCAAACTTGCACTGATCCTCCTGCCTCAGCCTCCAAGTGCTGGGATTACAGCACTTTTTGTCTCAAAAGGACAAAAAAAAAAAAAAAAAAAAAACCAAAACAAAACATGGAATCTGCAAAAGGCACCTGCGGTTGTGACAGTGTGGTGTTTTAGGCCAGGTCATATGACACAAAAAGGCTCCGTCCTTAGGTCTCTTGGGCTGTGTCCTCCAGGGGTAGCTGGCTATCATGCTCTGGGGGTACTCAAGAAGCCCTGTGGAGGTGCCACGTGCTACCGATAAGTTTCTTTTTAAAAGATGTATTTAAGCCGGGTGTGGTGGCTCACGCCTGTAATCCCAGCACTCAGGAGGCTGAGGCAGGAGGATTGGTGGGAGTTCGAGACCAGCCTGGGCTACAAAAGTGAGCTCAAGGCCAGCCTCAACTGCATAGCAAGACCCTGTCTCAAAAAGACAAAAAAAAAAAAAGTTGTATTTAGGGACTGGGGAGATAGCTCCATGGCACAAGTGCCTGCCAAGCAAGTGCAAGGTTGTGAGTTTGAACCCCGGTCCCACAAAAATGAAAAAAAAAAAAAAAGATGTACTTAGTACAGGGTCTACAGGGTGTCACTACACAGATTGGATTTAAGAGTGATTCTCCTGGTTTCAGCCTCCCCGAGCGCTGGGATTATAGGTGTGCGCCACCATGCCCAGTCTCAGTCACCATCTCAGGCTGCCCCACAGACAGGGCTGGCATAGCACACTGGGGATCAGATCTCGGGCGCTGTGCTCTGCCTAAGCACATGCTTTGGTCAGCTGAGCTATGAGGCTGGCCCCTAAATTTCTGGCCATGATATGTACAAATTTAGGAGACCTTCTTGGGCTGGGAAGATAGCTCTGTGGCACAAGTGCCTCCCTGGCAAGTGCAAGGTTGTGAGTTTGAACCCGGTCCCCCCCCCTCCCCCCAAAAAAAGCACGGATTAGGATCCCACGCAGTGGAAGCTCTTGGGTCCTGAAGGCTGGATGGAGGGCAGCCAGCGTGGCCCGGGCTGGGCTGGTGTCCCCTGGCTTCCTCTCTGCCCAGATGTGCGAGGGCGGCTCTCGGTGGTCCCTGTTAGCCACCCACAGAAGCAGCTGTCTGGGTCTCCTCCCTGTAGGGAAGCAGTGAGATTGCACCAGGACCTGCCCTCAGGGCTGCCGTCTGTCGGTCACCAAGTGAAGGTGCATCCAGCAAAGCCCCGCGCTGCGGCACAGCCCATGGTCTCAGCGGCCTGGGAGGCCCAGAAGGCACGCACTAAAAACCAAGAAAAGCGCGTCTCCGATTAAAAACGAAAAGGATTACAAGGTTTAACGTTGCAGCTCAGGGCAAAGGTCCTGTATTCTGTCTCTTTCCACATGAAATAAAAATGCAGGAGGGCGGGGGAGATAATTCAGAATAAGTGCTTGCCTGGCAAGCACGGGGTCCTGAGTTCAATCCCCGGTACCCCCCCCCCCCCCACGTGTCTTGGGCCAGCGCGATGGTTCAGTGGTCAAAAGCCCCTGCTTAGGAAAGCTTAGGCAACTGAAAGGACCCCGGTTCGATCTCTGGCACCATATGTTGCGTCAGCTCCACCCACAGGGCAGGCTGAGCTGGCCATAACATAACATGAATAAAAAAATAAATAAATAAAGTTAAGAAAAAATGCTGGGCTGGCGAGGTAGCTCAGTAGACTAAGCGCCTGCTTAGGCAAGTGCAGGGACTGCAGTTCCTTCCTGGCACCACAGGCCCTGCTGGGCCCCCCTCCATGGGCTGGCCCCGACCCCTGGCCCACTGAGGTGGCCACAGAGACTGGGCGTGGTGACACACATGCCTGAAATCCCAGCGCTGGGTGGGGCGGTTCAGACGGCAAGGTCACCAGGAGTCTCAGCCACATAGTGAGACCATGCGTACCAAAGACAAAAAATTTAAAGTAAGAGGTTTGAATGCAGTTACATTGGAGGCACTGGGGGAAGGTTATAACAGCAGCGCATGACTCAGGAGGTGTTAGTCTGGGAAACAAGAGAGATAAAAACGCGCGTGTCTGCTAAAAATTGCACAAATCCTCCACATGCCACACAAAGGTATATATATATATATTTGTCTTTTTGAGACAGGGTCTTGCTATGCAGTTCAGGCTGGCCTTGAGCTCGCTTTTGTAGACCAGGCTGGTCTCACACTGATTCTCCTGCCGCAGCCTCCTAAGTGCTGGGCTTATAGGTGTGGGCCACCATGCCTGACAGTCAAGATTTATTTCTTTTTTTTTTTTGCCTTTTTTTGAGATAGGGTCTCGGTATGCAGTTGAGGCTGGCCTTGAGCTCACTTTTGTAGCTCAGGCTGGTCTCGAACTTGCACCAATCCTCCTGCCTCAGCCTCCCGGGTGCTGGGATTACAGGCATGAGCCACCACGCCCGGCTAAGATTTATTTCTATTTATTTATTTTTCAAATTTTAATAAAGAACCGTTTGGCTGTTACAAGGGCTAAGGTCTGGATCGGGATTAAAATCACTCAGGGGAACCAGGAACCTCTCTCATGGGACTCTCCTCTCCAGCGGCCTCACATCTCCGATCCCCGCCTCCCCGCACCCCTGCAGCCCCTGCCCCTGTTTCCTCGGGGTCCACAGCCCTCTCCTCCTGGCCGCTCACGCTCTCCGCCTCCCTGGCCAGCCTGTCGGCCTCCAGGGCCAGGGCCAGTCTCTGCCTGGCTCTCTTCACTCTGCACTCCTGTCTCTGGATGTCTTCAGTGGAGACCCGCTGGCGGCAGGAGGGAGGTAAAAGGCGCGCAGCTTCCGGGAGCATCTCTTTCCAAAGTGGAGCCGGGCCAGGGGCGGGCTGCGAGCTCTCACCGCCAGCCGGACCCTGGGCTCTGCCTTGGCTTCTTGAAGTCAATTTAAAGGCATTTTCAAAATCCAGTCGGCTTAACCGCCCTTCTTCGGTGCCTTGGTGCTTGACAGCCTGCAGCCTCCAGCTGGCGCAGAGCTGCTGGGGCTTCCTCAGCTGGGCCTCCTGCGGACTATACCTGACCTCGCTGTCAGGGTGGGCGCGGATGACAGTGACTCGCCTCGGGAAGATGCAGCTGGTCAGCCGGATGGGGGGAGCAAAGGGAGCAGTGGCTCTCTGCTTGGCTGCTCTCCGCTTGGCCTTGGGGGCCTGGACACAGGGTTTCCTCTGCAAATTACAGGGTATCATGCTTCTTTTCAGTTTTCCCTTTAAAATAAAATATAATGTGAAATTAAAATGTAATGGGGGGCCAGGAAAACAGCTCAGGGGCATAGGTGCCTGCCTGGGAAGTGCAAGGTCTTGAGTTTGATCCCCGATTTTGCAAAACAAACAAAACCCCAAAAACAAACAGACAAAAACCCAACCATGTACAGTGCTTTGTAAAACTATTGTCGGTGTCAGCCCTCTGGTTGAGTCACAGCCATTGATTGACCAGTTTGCTCTCTGTGAAAGCCCGTGAGAAGAATATTTTCTCTCTAGCTGACTCTCCTTAGCCACACTATACATCATTGATCCCTTTCCTCTGTGGCCCCATAATCTCCTTGAACAGAAATTTTGGGACACCACTGAGTTATAGGATGTTATAGTACAGATTCTCTTATGTCCTGAGTCCCCACTGACCTTGAAGGACTAGGGCCAAAACATTGGCTATCCTTGTAGCCCTTCTTTTTCTCTAATTTTTGGTCTATAAACTTACATTCTTAACCCTCCAGAAGAAAAGCTGAGTGATACTATTACTCTAAAACATAGGTACTTGGGAGATACAAAAGTTCCATGTTTTGCTATACAGGTCTTGCTTAAATTTGTCCTTAACCAACTAGCAGAAAAGTTTAACCACAAGGCATAAAACAGAAAGCTAGATTAGAATGCTGAGCTGTAAAAGGCTTAAATCAATAGCTTCCAACATTGCCTGTTTTACCAATACCCACTGCGATTGTAGTACACTGGATTCTGTATACAACTACTTTCTCTTAGTTCAATGAGAAAAATTTTTTTTTGTACCAATAATGATTAGAAAAATTATAACATCTACAGCCTGTGTTCTGTATAACTACTAGGACAACAATATGCATTGCATCAAATATTGGAAATGTACTAATGTGTTTTGAAACTGTCACATTATTATTTTTTATTGAAAGCAATAAAAAAGAACCCCCCCATACTCATTTGAATAAATGATAGTAACAATGAAAAAAAAAGTAATGGGGGTGGCGACTGCTCTTGGCTCTGCAGAACTCCCTGGGTGCGTGGGGCCCTGTCCCCTCCCATCTCCCTGCAGAAGGGGGTCGGGACTCCTGTGGGTGCCAGCTACCTGCAAAGGTAGCTGTTTGCACTCACGATCCAGGATGTCACCCCAGGAGGTCTGGGGTGGGCCCCGGTCTCACACCCTGTCCTTGCCTCCTCTTCCTCCTCCGAGGACCTGGCTCGCTTTTCTTCCCTGTCACTGTCCTCACACGCTGCTGTCCCAGCCTACCTGGATCTGACAGACTGGGAAGACTCGCTCCACACCCAGCGACGGACCCAGGACACCTAAGAAAGACCTTGCACGTGCTGGTCTTTCTGAGGTGCACAGGGCGACAATGATGGCCCACAGGTGCTTTTCTCAGAATGAAAACCCTTACGGGATGCAGGGGGGCATCTTTCATTTACTCACTGAAGATTAACCTGTGGGAAACTCCCCACGTCAGGTGGGAGCAATATCCTCACAGAACACTGAAGACTAAACCTGTGCTACAGAGAGAGGCTTCTCATTTTCAGTTTCCAGCACTGGAAATCAAACCCTGTATCTTCAATCTATGTTTTTTTTTTTTTTTTTTTAACCCCTTTTAATTTAACAGAGGAGCCGGGCGTGGTGGTGCACGCCTGTAATCCCAGCACTTGGGAGGCTGAGGCAGGAGGATCAGTGTTGAGTTAGAGACCAGCCTGGGCTACAAAAGTGAGCAAGGCCAGCCTGAACTGCATAGTGAGACCCTGTCTCCAAAAAAAGGATAAGGTCTCTTGGGGCTGGGGAGATGGCTCAGTTGAACAAGCCCTTGGCTAGCAAGTGCAAGGTCCTGAGTTCAATCCCTGGTACTGCAAAAAAAAAAAAAAAAAAAAAAACCCACAAAACACAAAACAAACAAGGTCTTAGTTGATTTGGTGTTTCCCAGGCTGGGTTCCATCTTGCAGTCCTCCTCCTTCGGCCTGCCAGGGTGCTGGGGTTCCAGGCGCACAGCCCCCTACCCACCTTAACAAACACTCACTGAAATCAAAAGCACAGTGGTGAGGGGGCCCTCTACCAGATGCCACTCACCAGGGGAGGCTGGCTGGGCTCGGGGTGTGTTGCTGGCTCCTCCATGGTCTCCGCTGCTGCTGTCCTGCCGGCTGCACCCCCGAGATGCACGCAGGCTGAGGCTGGCTACGCAGGAAGTGCAGTGAGACCCGAGTCTCCTTCCTCTTTTATTGAGGAGGGAAAAGATTACTCCTGCAGGGCTGGAGTCTCCCCGCCCATAATCCAGGCTGTGGATCTGCCCGTTGGGATTATCTACTCTGGACCACACACAGGACCCAGCCTTCCTGAGATCCCAGGGCTGCAGGGATTCTTCAGTCTTTCTACAGAAACACAAGATGTGCAGTGACTGCTGCCGTCAAAACCTTCCATAAGGGTCAGGAGATAGATGAGCAACATAAGCGCCTAACTGGCATGCGCAAGGTCCTGAGTTCGATTCCTGGTACTGTGGGCCCTGGAACTGGGTGTGGTGGCACATGCCTGCAACCCAATCATTACAGAGGCTGAGACAGGAAGATCACTACAAGTCTAAACTGTGTGGTGAGACAAAAAAATAAGACAAACAAAAACTTGCCCGAGTGAAGTTGTCATACACTTTTTCCAGGGAGAAGTTACATTTGCAGCCGGGTGTGGTGGCGCACGCCTGTAATCTCAGCACTTGGGAGGCTGAGGCAGGAGGATCCGTGTGAGTTTGAGACCAGCCTGGGCTACAAAGTGAGCTCAAGGCCAACCTGAAGTGCATTAAAGAAGACAAAAATAAAACTGCATTTGCAGTTACTGTTCACATTATAAGTTATAGGAATGTTCAGGCTTTTTTTTTTTTTGAGGCAGACTCTTGCTATGTAGTTCAGGCTGCCCTTGAACTCATGATGATCCTCCTGCCTCAGCTTCCAGAGGGACAGGAGAACAGGCATGGACGACCAGGCCTGGCTCTTAAGGTTTTAATCAGAAAATAATTGTATTTATAATATACAATCTGGCCGGGCGTGGTGGCGCATGCCTATAATCCCAGTACTTGGGAGGCTGAGGGAGGAGGATCGGTGTGAGTTCAAGACCAGCCTGGGCCACAAAAGTGAGCCCAAGGCCAGCTTGAACAGCATAGCGAGCCCCCGTTTCAAAAAGACTAAAAAAAAAAAAGTGCCTATATTAAAAAAAAATATAGGCCGGGTGTGGTGGCTCACGCCTGTAATCCCAGCACTCAGGAGGCTGAGGCAGGAGGATTGGTGTGAGTTCGAGACCAGCCTGGGCTACAAAAGTGAGCTCAAGGCCAGCCTCAACTGCATAGCGAGACCCTGTCTCAAAAAGACAATATATATATATTGTCTTTTATATATATAGTCTGATATATATATATATATATATTTATATATATATCAGACTATATATATATATATATATATATATATATAGTCTGATTTTTTAAAAGAAAATCTTTATTTTTAAATTTTTATTTATTTTTTGGTGGGACCGGGGTTCAAACTCATGACCTTGCACTTGCCAGGCAGTGCCACAGAACTATCTCCCTGGCCTCAAGAAAAATCTTTAAAAATCTTATTTACTTATTTAGTTCAAATGCATAGGAATCTGCCTGTCTCAGCCTCTACAGCACTGGGGTTACAGGAGTGCACCGCCACACCTGGTTTCATGGTCCACGTGGTGTGCCCAGGGTTCTGGGGCTGGCGCGGCATGTGGTACCGGCACTGGAGCTGGGTCCTTGTGCTTGCTAAGCAGGGGCTTATTCTGGTGAGTTATCTCCCTGGTCCCAATCTGATGTTTCTTTTCTTCTTTTTTTTTTTTTTATTTAATGTTTTTATTGCTTAAATTTTTTTTTTTTTTTTTTTGTGGGACCAGGGTTCGAACTCACGACCTTGCACTTGCCCAGCAGGCACTTGTGCCTCGGAGCTATCTCCCCAGCCCCTATTGTTTAAATTTAACAATAGTTATATTACATATCTTCATCATCAGATCAGTTTAGATTAATACATATAGGTTTATAAGATTGATCAAACAATTAAACATTAACACATTCAATCAACATTACTTTTTTTTTTCTTTTCCCCTTTCTTTTTTTGAAAGTTGACATATTGCATATTGTCCTCACAATGGTTCTACAGAGTACAGTGTGTGGGCATGACCCACCTCCCTATTAATGTTGCTAAGAAGAAAGAAAAAAGAAAAAAAAAGAAGAAAGGAAAAGAAAATTCTTCTCTTTGGACTAAGAGGAAGCAGATGCATACACAGTCAAATGTTCTGCAATTGCAGTGGGCCACCAGTGAAACTTGTAATGTTGGAGGCTATTGAATCTAAGCCTCCTAAAGCTCATCTCACCAATCTAGCTCTGTGTTTCATGCATTGTAATTAAGCTTTTCTTTTTTTTTTTTTT